>MIQA02022298.1:0-11126 GCA_001887855.2 Sclerospora graminicola | reverse complement strand
AAGCTTCAGAGGTCATGTGTCTACATTTCACGAGTCGAATGACGACTTTGTTAGAAGAATTCACTTCATATTTCTGTAATTACGTGTAAGTATTAGGGTGGAAGCGTCCATATCTGAGAGCAGAGATATGGACGCCTCGGTGTCGATTAGAGACGCGAGGAAAATCAAGTGCACAAAACGGTAGAGTGTGTGACATGTCGCGTGAGTGATGTTCAAGTCAGAGTTTGAAAATTACAATACTACTCATTATCTAACAGTGGTCGACAGACATTTTTCTACCCCCATTTTTTGCACCAAAATGTAGATCAGAGTGCGTAGAGCTTAAAAAAGGTTCTCCGGCGATCTGATTCGAGCAGAAATAGGATTTGCATTTTTGCTCTAACTTAAGTTACGGAAGAAATGCCCGTTTTTAGCAGCGGTGAACCCCATTTTATGGGTAACTCTACATTTTTATAATGTCTTACAGTATGTGTTTTCTTGGATTCAAATCGTGGGTTCTAATTGGCTTTGAACGCTTTCAGGTTAGGTGGCTTTAGAATTATAAGGTTCTGCAGAGAGATTCAAGCGCATAGCTCCTTAAATCGCCACATATGAAGTTAATTTAACTCGACAGGTATCCTGAAAAGTTTAATTGAGACAGCAAAATATTATAAAAGTTATAACGAAAAATGTCCTCGATGCTGTTGACCACTGTAAGGAACAGTCTATTATTGAGCTGCACATTGGTGTTATCGGTTCACCTTTTCCCGTCCCAACAAAATACCCTAAGTACCGGTAACGTTAAGGTCAAAAACGATACTGTATCGTCAAGTATCAGCTGTTTAAACGGTAAGCAACCGTATTTATAAATAGGAATAGCGGTCCAAAGTAGATGAAGTGGATCCATAAAGACAAGGTGCAAGCCCCCGAGTTCCGTGCATATTTTTGGGTCATCGTACAACAGCGAGTATCAAGTCACAGTGTACAAGTTCCTCTCGGGTGTGTTTGATAGTTTTCATTTGTCTCGTCCAGCAACATTAAACTCTACTGGGTCCATGCAGCCACATTTAATGCGAGTATGATGGTCATACTAGAAACAGTTGTAAAATCTAGTACACTAGCTGTATGTAATGGATCAGCCAGGACTTGGCTGGAACTGGCACGTGGCTATCATTGCGACGGTCGTCTTCGGTGTGATCACGGACGGAATGACGACGATGCTCGTCACGTGGAATGTACCGGAGTCAATGGTTTTGGCTTGTCGTTCCCGTGCTTTGTGATGTCCCGCATGGCATCCGCTTCATTGTGAATATTTACATCGTCGTTGAACTAATAGAAAAAGGATCCAATGGGGTATTATTTGGTCTACTAACGACAGCAAATCATGTCGCGTCACCAGTAGGGCACACTATCGCCAAGTTAATGGATGCACGCTCCCACGTCTGGAAGGCGATATCGTGGCCGAGACGTACAAAACGCGTCGTGATGTCACCATTACGATCTGTTGCTACTATGGGTTGAAGCTGATTTCACTCTTGTTGTTGTTGCCACTGCTACCAAAGCAGAGGGATGCAACGCAAGCACTTTGTCGTAAAGGTGAAGGGAGTAAGAGGAGGGGGATATGTTTTGTCGAAACGTTACTTGTTGCGCTCGCTTGGTACTCATTTGCCAATGTCCGGAGCATGTACTTGACAACAAAATGACAGGAGGTTGTGCACCACCATAGCATCACTGCAAGTATAAAATTCAAAGTTCAAGTAATGCGAAAAAAGGCATCAGATCGAGATAGAAGCCCAGAAAGGCGCTAAAGTTTGCAAATTCATCGTGTACATAGTTACTTAACTTAACATTTGCTATAGTGGACCACGCTAATTAATCTTCTATCCATGTACAAGACGTCCATGTGCTGGACCATTACGGGTGGTTTTGCGCCGAAAGTTTAATGAAACCTACGACCTTCTTACTGGATTTGCTGCCTTTTTTCACATTACTTGAATTTTGAACTTTATGCATGCCAGAGATGCTATGGTGGTGCACATCCTGTGATTGCCCAACATTTCGTTGTCGGTTACATACTCAGGATGACCTGTGATTGTCCAACATTTCGTTGTGGGGTACATGCTCAGGACGTTGGCCGATGTTAGCCAAGCGAGTGCAAAAATTAACGTTCCGACTATCACCCTCCTCTTATTCCCTCCACCTTTACGCCAAAGTGCTTGCGTTGCATCCCTCTGCTTTGGTAGCAGTGGCAACAACAACAAGAGTGAAATCAGCTTCAACCCATAGTAGCAACAGATCGTAATGGTGATATCACGACGCGTTTCGTACGTCTCGGCCACGATATCGCCTTCCAGACGTGGGAGCGTGCATCCATTAACTTGGCGATAGTGTGCCCTACTGGTGACGCGACATGATTTGCTGTCGTTAGTAGACCAAATAATACCCCATTGGATCCTTTTTCTATTAGTTCAACGACGATGTAAATATTCACAATGAAGCGGATGCCATGCGGGACATCACAAAGCACGGGAACGACAAGCCAAACCATTGACTCCGGTACATTCCACGTGACGAGCATCGTCGTCATTCCGTCCGTGATCACACCGAAGACGACCGTCGCAATGATAGCCACGTGCCAGTTCCAGCCAAGTCCTGGCTGATCCATTACATACAGCTAGTGTACTAGATTTTACAACTGTTTCTAGTATGACCATCATACTCGCATTAAATGTGGCTGCATGGACCCAGTAGAGTTTAATGTTGCTGGACGAGACAAATGAAAACTATCAAACACACCCGAGAGGAACTTGTACACTGTGACTTGATACTCGCTGTTGTACGATGACCCAAAAATATGCACGGAACTCGGGGGCTTGCACCTTGTCTTTATGGATCCACTTCATCTACTTTGGACCGCTATTCCTATTTATAAATACGGTTGCTTACCGTTTAAACAGCTGATATTTGACAATACAGTATCGTTTTTGATACTAATGTTACCGGTACTTAGGGTATTTTGTTTGCGTACCCTTATAGTTACCTTGATCTACGAACCATATGTTTTTAGCCACTTAAATGTAAAATCCTTTGTAAAATGTAAATACAGTAACTCCTCTTAATGAGAACTCCCCTAACTGGCACAAATCCTGTATCTGACCCCACAAGTGCCTGCACCAATCAGAACACTGTATTTTTGTATGGATGAGCGAAAATATGGGTCATTTAATAAGTGCTCACCATTTAAGCATTCCGACTTTTTATTATGGTGGCCGTCCTTCAAGTACTTATTACATAAATTCTTACCTACATTAGTTGTATCAATACCTTGAGCCTGAAGCCAATGATATAGTCGCTCTTTAGCTGTGAGATTACACGTTTCATCACTGTCAGTAGATAATTTAACCCCGAAAAAATGTCAATTGTGGACGTATGCTATGGAACCAAGCATGTCGGATACTCTCTGAGCTTCGTATTTGGAGTGGTGCAAGCCTATATATAGACAAGGTACGAATGAATAACGCACGCCGTCTGGGGATTGTTCGCCTCTTCAGCTTCCTGTCTCCACTTCCTAAGGGTTTTTCAGCAAATCCAAACGTATAAGTCATTAGCTGAGATCAATATCCCTCAAGATTCTTTAAGACTAGAACTCGGTCGTCACCGGTGACGCATCGGTCGAGAGCAAACGTTACATATCGCAGGATGTCTACACTCAACTTAATCATGGAGAATGAATCGAGCGCCAGCTAAAATGAACCGAAGCTTCACTAAGCTCTTTTACGGTCTTCAGCATCGTTAATCTTTTCACCTTGGCGAGAAGAACATTTAAACTTGTCACAATCGGACCCTCATCAAAGTAGACTAGTCTCCCACAAAAATCGTCACCTCTACATCCGGTCAATTCAGCGAAAATGAACTACCTCCCACTTAAGGATTGCATGGAGAACTCGATTTATTCTACGCACACCACAAAATTACATCGCTGAGTTGTCAACCGATAGTTGCCGCATCTGTCAGTGCTGGTGATCAATACAACGTATCGCAAGTTCGCCTTCTTTCGTTTCCACTGTAGCTAGAAATTTCGCCACCAAAACTGGTAGCGGTACCGCTCCATATGCTAAAGAGAGAGCAACAGCGTTTTCGTGTATTTTTTCGCAAGCAGAACCTTTGACATATACTCACTCATTGTACAGGACGGAGTACAGTATTGGCTTCACAAAAGTTCAAGTAGTACCCCCCCCATAGATGGTGTTACTGCATCTGGACCACTCAAATTTTTTGGGTCGTAAGTGTGTGGTGAAGTGACTTATAAAATAATGTAAGGCACTTTCCAAAGGGCGCATCCTGATTGGTGGAAATGAAGGCCAAGGGTGTAGGCGCCGGATGGTCGCCGCCGATGAGGTCTACCAGCGGCCAGGTGGCGCCAGGCTAGAAACCACGTCAGCAGACCTGACAAGGAGCGAGGATAGTCGGATAAGCGAGCTGAGCAGACGGCAGGACTATGGAGGTTTGACGGCCGAGGCGCGGATGGCGGACGGCCAAGATGGCGGACTGCTCGTAAGGATGGAGCGGAAGGAGCCCGGAAGAAGAGGATTGTTCTAGTGGAAAGAGTATGCACCGGGATCGTAGGAAGGGCTGCCAAGGGACTGCTAGCGTCAGCGGCCAAGGGGCGCGGATGGGTGGCTATCCGGCCGAGCCGGTCGGGTACAATGTACCATTCGGACTGGTACCATATGGGTTCAGTGTACCGGCTGGGTTGGTACCATTTGGGGTTGGTGTACCGGCCGTACCGGTACACAGAGTCGGAGTTAGCCGGGTTGCGTGGGTAAGGTACATGACTGGTCAGGCGTGTTATTTGAGGTAGGTTACACAAAGGGAGTATTAGACATAGGATAAATCAGTATACGTTTCGCTTTCTTAGACACAAGTCGCTTTTATTGGTTCACGGCAGAGGGCTAACAAGGTCCCCTCTTGCTGTTATTGGTTTGCCCGGGGAAGGTTAAATTAACCCACCGGAAGTCCCCTGACCGGGAGTCGCGGCGACTTCGTATACTCACCTCAAGTCGCCCGTGTTTTGAACACGGTATCAAGTATTGGGAAGTGGTGACATTTGGCCTTCTGTGGATACACAGTTGGATTCGCCCTTCATTATTATTGGTTTAGCTGGCCGATCGATTATTCTCGGTCCAGCCGGTACTATACAAACTTCAAGTGTCCTATTGGTTTAGCTGGCCGATCGACTATTCTCGGCCAAGCCGGCACTATACAAAGTTCAAGTATATTACCCAACGAGCTCCCCGGTGACGATTTCCGCCCAGGAGCTACCCCTAGTCCTACACTTCATCTCCCCATTGGACAGATTTACACTTTTCGCCCTAGGGTCCATCAAGAGAGCTAACCACCCAGTACTGACGGGTACACAAGGTGAGCTTTTAACATGCAACATTCGAGCAGTCGCGATCAAGCGGATGGAAGCGACCGCTCCAGCCGGCCTCAAGCCGGATCGGATCATGACTCGGATGGACGGAGTACCCCCTCCGGTAGTCAGTCGTCTGGGACCCCCGTGGGTGTTCGCGTCTCAGGAAGATTTCTGAGAGCGACTACACCACAATGGTGCGCGTGCCCGGATCTCTTGGTGACCCTGGATATCACCGCGAGTCCCTAGCGGGCGAAAGACCTTAACCTGTCAAATTTGTTGACGATGTTGTGTCGGGTGCATTGGGGGAAGGCATATCGCCCCCAATGCTGCTGAAGATGGAAGGATGCGATGGTCGCCTCGGATTGGGGGAGTTCGAGGTTGACATTAAAGAAGAAGTTACTCCCCTAGAGGCTCCGCCGGGAGCGGATTATGGTACTACCTACGGCAGTGCCGGCCGCTACACGGATGGAGCCGGATCGGACTATGGTGCAAGTCACCATAGTCCGAGGAAGGATCATGGTTCCGACCATGATCCTAACGAACGAATGCATATTTTGGATATAAAAGAAAAGATAAAGGAAGAAAAAGCGGAAGTCGGATACGACCGGAGTGGGAAGCCGGCCGGATCGGGACCAAGTCGCGATCTGGCCCCCCCTACCCCTAAAGAAACCGGATTGGCAGGAATTGGATTATCCGACCTACAAAGACAAACCGCGATTCGAAGAGGAAGAAGAGAAGCAGGACGGCCTATCGACGGATATCGACTTGGAGCGTGCTTTTCATCTTCACGAGTTGGGGCAATTCTTGCGGACGGATAAGGTACTAAAAATAACACGGCCGAAGATCATAGGCGGATTGAAAGGTCCCGTCTCTCCCCAACTCTCTCAGACGGCCACGTGTCCCTCATTAGAGGACTATTCGACCAACTCAAACAAGCCGGCATCAACACCGGCGTGTTTGATCCAAACGAGTTGTTTGATCTGAAGATGGACAAGTTGAAGGAGGCGTCCAGCGCCCTGCACGACCACTTGGTACCGCTAGTGGGTTGCTCGCCGCCGTCGAAAAAGATGACAGCTACGACTGGAGTGGCGCCGTCCACGCCGCCGGCGACAAGCAAACCGGCCGGTATACACTCAGGCTCCTCGCAGTACGAGTCTGCCCCTTCGGAAGCGGACTCATCGGATTCATCGGTGGGTATCACTCGCATGACGCTTGGCCCAAGGGGAGCAGCGCGTGTGGCGACAGCCATGAGACTTGGAGGACGTGAGGATCCGGGTACGCCCGAGCGGAAGGACGCCGGCCTGTACAGCGTACGGGCCTGGCGGACAGCGACGGCGGATCCAGAACCGAAGAAGGAAGACGAGGACGCGGATGGGCGGATTAAGAAAGAATTCCAATCTAGCAGCCCAGCTGCCCCTCAAGCTGCCCCTCAAGTCGCCCCTCAAGCCGCCCCTCAAGTCGCTACTCAGGTGCCGGATCACCTGCAGAACATGTTTTCGGCGATGATGGAGCGATACTTGGAAGAGCAACGTCGGCTGAGCGCCAGCCGCGGCAGTCCGAAGTCACCGGACCAGCCTGCTCGTCGTGGAACACAGCCCCCCGAACCAGTCCAGTACTATGCGAGGGAGCCGAGTGATGAATACATGGAGTCGGTGCAGTCCAAGCAAAGTGAACCCCATGCCGCCCCGCCGAGCCGTCAGACAGGTCGCCGGACCGGACGTCGGCCAACAAACAGGAAGCTGTCTCTCAGCGACGTGGATATGGAATCCGTCAGGTCGGCCAAGTACCATTACGATCCGGATGACCTGGATCTGGGGATGTCCCGCCGAGCCCATATGGCCTCGGCCCAAGCATTTGACGCGGATTCGGGAGCGATCACGAGGGTGCGAATGTCGGCCACGTCCGAGCTGAAAGACTTCACCGGACGCGACGCGGACGTGGACCAGGCCCGAGGATGGTTGAGCAAGACGAAGTCGGCATTCCTCAGAGACCGGACGTCGGACTATGAGAAATGCCTGATCTTCGGGGATTTGATGAAGGGACCAGCGAAACACTGGATCCAACAGCTCAGCCGGGAAAACCGAGGAAATTGGAGGGGATTGGCCGGTGCGTTCGAGGAGCAATATTGCGGAGCTGGAATGTCAGCGGCGCGACAATATTTCCACTCCAAGAAGCGACCGGATGAGACCCCCCTGGAGTATCTTCATCGTTTAAATGTCGCTGGCATGAGAGCGGATATTCCCGTTAAAGAAGACACCAGCCGGTCAGAAGCTGCCCGTGAACACGTGGAACTTTTCATCAGCACGTTGGACGACCGGGAGCTGGCAAACCAGCTGGCGTTACTGGGGGTGAAGAATACGACGGAGCTGGAAGTGACGTTGCGCACGTACCTAAGGGCGAAGAAGCAAGGCCCCAAGGCGGCAGTTGGAACCGGCCGTTTCAAGTCCCGATTTAACGCGGATCAAGGAGGCCGGCCGCCATCTACAAGGACGGCCCGAGCCGTCCGCATGGTCGCCCGAGAGTCAGACGCGACTAGCTCGGAAGAGGAGTATCAGCGATCTGGGGGCGAGTCTGAGGAGGAACAGTATCGGTACCTTTTCTCGGCAGAAGCCAGTCAGCCGCCCAGGCTGCCAGCCTATTCCGGTTAGTCGAAGAGTTTTCCCGCTCGAGCTGACCAGGATTACCCTAGGCGCAAGTGCACCCACTGTGGGTCTATCAAGCATGACGACCGGAGCTGTTGGAAGCGGCTGACGTGCAAGAAGTGCGAGAGGAAGGGACACCCGGCGGAACACTGTCTGTTCACGTGTAAGGCTTGCGGGGAGGTGCATGAGCGGGACTGTGCCCAATTGAAGAATTCTACAACCTGTTGAAGAAGTGGTACGTCCCGACCAAGCATGCTGGAATGCTGCCGCCCGGAGCGGAAAAGATGTTAAACTAGATCGCTCGCCAGGTTGGAATCTGGTTCGAGCCGAGCGGTCTAGTTTTAGTATCTATGCATATGTCGGTAAGGAGGATAATCAAGAAGCAAAGCAAAGGATAACCGACAATACATGTAAGTTTGACGATTACGTCACCCGGTCCCCGGCCGGTACGGCTGACCCCTTCCTGGTGAGCAGTATACGGACGGATGAGTATTCCCGGTCTGAAGTGCGAATGGAATTGAACTTGTTACCTGCCGAGTCGCGAGGTTATTGGAAGTATCACTCGCCGGATAAATGGTTCAAGCAGGCCAAGGCGGATGGAAAAATCAATAACCAGAAAGCTACCATGTTGTTCGACTCTGGCGCAGAAGTGTCTATCGTAGACACCACCTTTGCTCGTAAGGTGGGGTGTGAGATAGACGAGACGAAGCGACAGGAATGTATAGGCATTGGAGAGAGTTCGTACATGACCCAGGGAAGGACAAGAGTCAAGATTACGTTAGCTGGGTCGTTGGTATATTACTTTACCGCCTGGGTAGGCAAGTTGGCCGGGAAGGATGCAATTTTGGGCATGGATTTTATGGTCCCGGCCGGTATACGGCTGGACTTATCGCATGGAACATTGACGTTGCCGGACGAGGTACAGATCCAGCTGGCCGGCCGGCGGCCCTTATATGGCGCTCACGTCCAGTTCCTCAAGCTAGGTCAGTTTGTAACGGTGCCAGTGGGAAAAGCGGTGGAAGTAATGTTACGACCACACGACCGGCGGAGTAAGTTATGGCTGACAAGGGGCGAGTGCTGGGTACCATCCGTGGTTAAAGGGAGTGGTCACCTCAACTTCATAAGCGTGACCAACATCTCTGAAAAACCCCTCACCTTGCATGAAGATGTGATTATTGGGATGTGGCTGGCCGAGGATAAAGTGCCCCGCCGGCCGGGCTATGTCACTGTTGGCTCAAGACGCTATATCGAGTGGTAAAACCTGGCTTTTCAGGCAACCACCGATCTGGTCAGCGAAGAGAAAGAAGTAGAAGAGGACCAGACTCCGATGGTGGATAAACCCGAGTACCGGACCCCTTCTAAAATATTGACGCGGAGCCGGCCGTCGCCGGATCCGGCTGAATGCATGGACCGAAGCTACGCCCCGATCGCGGAACTGGTTTTGCCCACTCGGAAGGAGACGGACGAACGACAGAGTCGGGAGAAAGGACCAAGCAGAGTTGCATATACGGTCAGCCCCGATGACGGTTGTGATGACCGAAGTGAAAGCGGATCGGCCCAGCCGGCCGAGCAGAATTCGGAAATAGCCGAAGGCGGATCGGCCCAGCCGGCCGAGCAGAATCCCGAAGCGGCCGAAGCCGATCAAGTCTGCATTCATGAAGGGGGCGAACTATATGTTGAAGGCATGGAAGAACAGATGGCGGTGCTACCTGAAGTGACCCCCTGCCCCCCAGCAGTCACTATCGACGATCTACAAGTGGGAGACCCGGATGTGAACACCCCGGAGGAGATCAGCAGATTGAAGGATATTATGTGGAAAAGACGACATCTGTTGATTGGACCAGGGAACGCACTTCCTCCGGCTGCCCATGGGGCGGTTTGTGATATCGATGTGGGAGGTGCCAAGCCGGTAGCACAGAGATGCCGAAGAGTCGCCCCCCAATATCGGGAAAAGCTGTCAGAGCTTATCAAGGGTTTGCTAGCCACCAAGATAATTCAGCCGTCCACCTCGCCATGGGCTTCGCCCATCGTAATTATCATTAAGAAGAATGGGGTGGATATAAGGTTGTGCATCGATTACCGGCTGGTGAACCGGCTGACTAAGCTGATGATTTATCCGATGCCGCTGATAAACGACCTGTTGGGGGACCTGGATAAAGTTTTGTGGTATTGCTCATTGGACATGGCCAGTGGATTCTGGGTGGTCTCCATGACCGATCGTGCACGGGAGATCTCTGCATTCGTGACGCCTTTCGGGTTGTTCGAATGGAACCGGATGCCGTTCGGTCTGAAGAATGCTCCGCAGATTTATCAACGGTTGATAGATAACGCGCTGTACGGACACTTCAAGATCAAGGCGGATCAAGATCCGGCCCTGGTCGGAGATGTGTTTGCCGAAGGTGACCCGGACCCCGACCCAAAACCCTCAGTTTTGGGGCGGCGGTCTTACATTGATGACATTCTCGTTACGGCAACTACCTGGGATTTATTGTGTGACAAAGTGGAGAAGCTGATGGTTACGTGTGAAAGTGGAATCTTTCGATTAGTGTGGTTAAGAGTTTCTGGGGGAAGACTAAGGTAACCTATCTGGGTCATCAAGTGTCGATTGCCGGATTGGAGGCTAACCCGAAAGATTTGGAGTCCTTGAGTAATCTGCCTTTCCCGCGATCCCTAAAGGCTATGCAATCCTTTTTGGGCAGCCTGAATTATTACAGTCGGTTCATCGAGGATTTTGCAGTCTATGCGGCGGTCGTGTATGAGTTGCGGGAGGTGGATTACCATAAGCTGAGAGAGCAGGATAGGCAAGCGGAGACGCAAGCCGGGCCGGCAATTTCAGCCAATGAGGAAGCGCCCTTTCCGGCAATTTCAGCCAATGAGGAAGCGCCCTTTTCGGTAATTTCAGCCAATGAGGAAGCGCCCTTTTCGGGTATTTCAGCCAATGAGGAAGCGCCCTTTTCGGGTATCTCAACCAATGAGGAAGCGCCATTTTCGGTAATTTCAGCCAATGAGGAAGCGCCCTTTTCGGTTATTTCAGCCAATGGGGAAGCGCCCTTGTCTGCCCAGACAAGCGACCGGCCGCCGGACCCCGG
>MIQA02022289.1:0-11531 GCA_001887855.2 Sclerospora graminicola | reverse complement strand
CGCTATACCAATTTATCCATAAATCTGCTCCATTACACGTATCTCAACCTGTCCAGACTTAAAACCAACCCGCTCGGGTATCCGGGTATTCGCGTCTAGTCGTGGTATTTGGCCGATCCATTGTTCTCTGGGACAAGGTGCGACAACGGCAACACCATGTTTTTCACCATGTTTTTTTATCCACATTCTCACGATAGCATGCTATTATTTACGCCATCCTAAGTTGAACCAGCTTGTCCCACCCATCAACGGTTCTGCCTTGATCGGTGTTTCGACAGCCACCAATCAGCAGTCATATGTGGACAACTTATTTCTGTATCGCCCGCCCCTGAGCCGAACACCAGCCGCTCAACGACTGCGGTTCAACTAACCCCATAACGATACTTCCCACTTGGTGGAAATGTCCAATCCGGTTCTGCTTCCTGGTTCTTCTCTGGTCCCTTCGTCGGGCTCCTCGGATGAGGCTTCGTCCCCAAGATCGAGCTCTGGGTCATCCGATCTGTCTCCGTCGGTCACTTCGGCTTCCCCGATTTCGACTTCCTTACCATTACGGTCATAAACAGCTCTCGACCACCGTCGACAACCTTAACTTCCTTCCGCCAGCCCCTGAGTTTTGCTACCTGGTCCGTTCCGAGTCGTTCCTTTAGCTACTTGAAGCAACTGGCACTCTTAGTGGAAGGGACTGGTTCACTCTCCTTAGGCTCGGCGGACACCAGCCGACTGCGACTGGGTCTGCAGGACGCGATTCCTAAGCTGGCCTCCTAATGCGAATCAAACCGGACGCTTCGTGCCGGATCAATAAGCAAGTTGCATTTGATCACCTGGAATGTGAATCCGCGGACCTGGTTCAGCGATTGTCGGCCTTGTGAGTGAATTACGACCAGCTCATCGCCCTTCACGCTGATCAAACCCGTGATTGATCAAGATTGGAAGACCGTGTCCGGGATCTAACGGCCGAGCGTGATCGTTTATCTGCCGACCTTGCTCTACGTATTTCGGCCAAGCCGTCTGACACAGTCGTCTCGATGCAATCCATGGTTCGTGACTTATCCACCGTCCGCGATCAAGGTATGTTCTCGTTCAATTTAGCTTATTTGATACATATGAGTAGCTTCCTTCACTTTCTCCAGATGAGCAAATCGAGAACTTACAGAAATCAATGATTGAGATGGCGGACCACCTGCAACAGCTCGAGGACCACCATCACAATCACGACCAGCTGATTCAAGAGAGAGTTCTTGCGATCCAGGAGGTGAATCGTTAGGAAGAGGAGACTCGCGATATGGATGAGCAGGTAAACTTCCTGATGAAGCAACTCTCCAATTCTCATATTGGCCGTTCCAGAATTCAGAAACGGTTGAGTGAGAATCAGAAAGCGGCTGACGATCGTCGGCAGGAATTAGTTCTTGCTCGGGTTGAATTCGAGACATTGCCGTTGGACGAACGTACTTGGACCCGTCGTCTCTCGAATCTGCAGAAGGTCGCTTACCAGACGATCGACAAGTGGACCAGCCTGAATGATTCAGCATCATTCCAGGGCGCCCAACGTGGATTTCTCAAATTGGTTGGTGCTTTCGGTCTTAAGACCAATAGGTCACCCAGAAAATCTCCTGAATCGGGCAGAGGCTTCGCAACATTCTCTCATGCTTACTCCTTTCGTCGGCCGATATGGAAATCAGTCAGCCGACGGCCGATGAACCGGCGGAATTTCCACCCGCACGGCCTGGTTCTTCCCTGACTCTGAAACCGAGTCCAGCGCCGTCGGGTTCAGTAACACATAAACGGAAGAGTAATTCCCAATGGAAGCCGATTCCTGCAACGCGTCCTCGCCTCTCCATTCCCGATTCCGATGATGATTCAACGGATCTGGATGAACGGACCCGGACACCGCTATGGTCAAGTCGCGGAGCACCGGTCGGCGGGTTTCAGCAACAAGTCCCACGAAACCAGCATCTTTAAATCAAGCAATTGACCTACCGTCTTCGGACGATGACGAAACGGATAAACTGGAAGAGAAGCAACAAGCCTGCTACCTCGATGGGTCTCTCGTCAGCTGGTGCATCATCGGCCGGCCTGCCAACTTTACTGGTGTCCTCATCCCGGCTTCACGTTCGGCCGTGGAACAAGACGGTTTCAGTTACGATCAGAGCAAGAATTCATGGATCTGTACGTCATCTCGGAGAAAAAACCGACAGCAGCTTTACTTGAGTCTCGCAAGCCACGGGGTGTGGGATTTAACTCCGATGGTTCTGCAAATCAGGAAGAAGATTGTTCTTCGTTGTTTCTCTCGCCCAGGCAAGTGGATTTTCTTTCCCAAGTCACCGGCCACTCTGCGGGACCAATGGAATCCAGGTTTGATCACGGCGAATGCTGTTTGGGTTATAATTGACTCGAAACCTTGGGAGGTTCTTTCGACTCTAGGCTTGGGTTAGGTTTCCCCGATCGCCCATGGTTTCACGCACTTGAGTCGCGTTTGAACCGATTCTGCAAGAAACAGGAACAAGCGAAATGGGAATCTACCCATCAAGTTCCGACCTTCAGAGGTATGCACAAGGATGATTGGTTGGAACGGTATTTCCATGCCCGCAAACGTCGCCGTAGCAAAGCTGGGATCGCTCGGGGATTTCGTGGTGGATGGTATAGAGATCCACGAATGTGACATGGACGTTTTCCTGCTTCCTCCAGTGTTGCACCTGCCTGTTTGCCGGGTAGAAGTAAAAGAGGCATCGCAGGACGCCGGAGATTGATACCCCGGGTATGGACATCCGACCCGATCGGTTCACTGCAGGACGCCTTGACCATTGTTGACCACCAGGATCCCTGGTGAGATCAGTATCGCCAGAATCCTATGGATCATCCGGGGCTTCAGATTTCTCGTCTGACCCATAATTATCGCGACAATCAGTTTCATTTCGTATCCATTAATATATCGCGATAACCCTCTTCTTGTCTTTCGCGTATTCCATATTCGTGACCATATCTCCAGGTTCCCGATCTTGTCTTCATTCTGCCCATTCGATTGTTCCACATGCATGTAAATGTAACTATCATGATATATATATATGTTCATCGACTCCGAATCATCTAATTTCAACTAATTGCGAATGTCCCGGGACGGTCCCATATCCCAAAAATAAGAAACGATCTCCGGGCGAGCCCGTTTCTATATTTAATGTGAACTATGACGGCGAGTCACACGCAGGGGAACTATTGACCTAAATCAACCACGGCGTCAGGTTTTCGTCGATCATAAAATCATCTCGCAAATATTTGAGCGAGTTGGACCATATCCGGGGCGCACTGGAGTAACTGCACGACGACTTCTTTCATTCGTGGATGGATCTGTGCGTCCCAGATCTCGGATTGCGTCAACTTCGTCGAAAGGAGCGTCTTGAAATCCTCCGAGTGCCAAATATTTCCCTAGACTTGCATCTCGCCATCGTCTGTGCCATACACCTCGTTGAATTTGTTGCTGTATTTCTGGATCGAGTTGTTCGTCAAGTGCACGTACTGGTCACTCAAGTCAGTCATGGAGTTTTCCTCGTATGAAAAGCGTAAGTAGCAGTCGCCCTTGAACCAGATTGTGAGTGGACCCCACGCAGTAACGAGCACCCATTGTCGAATATCAAACTTGCGCTTGCACAGCAGCAAGGGATTTTCAATGTACTTTTGCGTCACCCATTGTCACTCTTTGTGGTTCTCCAGTATCTCAGTAATTCTTTAAAATCATTGAACACACGAATTCCACGCCCTCGCGACATTCAAGCAGGTTTCAAAATTTACACTTTTTTACTGATAGTAGCAGCAGAAGGAGGTGCTGGCAGCAAGAAGTTAGCCCCGCCGTTAATGTGAAAATGAGGACTTGAAGCCTCAAGCTCTTTCGTCTATCGTATTGCCATGGCAAATGTTTGTTCATGCACTGGGCGATCAAGTCGTATAGACGAGCCTTTTCCCGATTAAAGGAGTCCACTGCCTTTTTCGCTGCAGCTTTTTCTCTTGAGCCAAGATCGCACCGAGCTCGTCCTTGTCAACGCTGCTGTCCTTGTCTTCGGCATGAACTTTCTTCTTGTATACTAATAAAACAAGTAAATGCCCCGCTTGATTAACCAAGCTGAGTACATTGGCAAGCCTTTGCCGTCGCATGCTGTCGAGTTTCAGGTCCAAGGTTTCAACATTCATTGTAAGCGACAAAGAGTGAAACCAAGCAGGAAAATAATGAGGACCAGTCCAAGTGGTAAACGCAGCTCTTCCTTTGTCCCGACCATGTCGGCAACCAATGCATTGGTTGCAGAAGGAAAAGACCCGTGCGATGGCGATGAGTTTTCAAAGGAGATGAAAGATGAGAAACAATAGGAATAAAAAACAAGTGAGGAAGCGATTTGTGGTGACGAATGGGATAAGGAAACGGAAGATGAAGACGTTGATCCTCTTTTGTAAAGGATACAAATTCATCTGATTCAACGGTATTTTTGCGTGGATTAAAAGTGCGCAGCCCACTGTGGTTGGAGGCGGCTACGAGTTGCGTGTCCAACGCACGACAAATCTCTGCACAAGCGACGAAAACAAACTTTGCCAATGGTTGACCCACGAGGTTAGCAAAGCTTCTTTGAAGCTCCATCTGAATTCAGAGGGTCCCGCATAACTGCAATCAAGCGTCAAGTGATTTCTGCGTTTCATGGGAAAGCACGTATGACAGTAGCGCCGGTGAGAGACCTTTGATGAGATCTTTCTGGTCTTCGATTCCAATCGATAAAAGCACGATATCCTCCGGGAATGAGCGCGCTTTACGCACTTCGTCCAGGATATTACGTGACATTGCACCAGGCATCAAAATCAATGGGTTGCTACTCCCAAAGCTCACGGTGATTTTTAAACAACGTGGTGACGGTCAATAAGTGTTGCAAAAAAGCAAGCGAGTCCGTGCTGAAGCACACAACCAAGCCATAGCCGCGTGCCTGGGCTTCGTGGATCTAACGGTTGGGAGAATTCTCCGGTAGCAGTTTCGTTTAACACATCGACTTGATGAGGGGTTGATCGTTCAAAACGTTTGCGATCTTGACGGCGTTTTTGTGAGCTGCCAAGACGCGCAAACCCATGGTTTTGACGCCACGCAACAGTCAAATAGCGCAAGGCCCGTGGCCTCAGCGTTCTAATAGAAATAAATATCACGACAAAGCTCTGGATCTTTGGCAATGACAATGCCCGACATGGTGTCACTGTGGCCACAGATGAACTTGGTGGCCGAGTGCACGAAATATCAGCCCCCAATTTGAGCGTATTCTGTAGAATTGGGCTCATAATGGTGTTATCAACCGACAAAAGGACGCACACGGTGTGCGTAAGCTCAGCGAGCCGTTTGATATCACAGATACGTTGCATTCGATTGGTCGGGGACTCCATCATGACCAACCTGGTTTTGTCCGAAAGAGCTTCGACTAGGGTTTTATTCGGCTCATTTCCACCGGATAGATCCACATATTTGACCACGATGCCATTCTTTATTGCGACTTTGCTCAGTAAACCGTACGTATAGTTCCACCGTACGAGTCATCCGAGAGGACAATCTCATCACCGGTATGAGCGAGACGAGAAACAGCGACAATGCGACCATGCAACTTGTAAAAGCAAATGCCCGGTAACCAGCTTCGATTTTGTCCATTTGACGTTTTAATGCTGCGCGGGTGGATTGCCTGATCTGGTGTAGTCATAAGTTATATAACTACGTTCCAAAAGAAATTCGAGACGCGAAGCCAAGGGCGAGGAACCCTTTTCTAATAAAAACAATAAAACTTAGGGCATTTGAGTAGAAGCAATCTTATCCATAGTTGTAGACACTGGAAATTGACTGACTTGTAATTTCTCTTTCTTGTGATGGGCTAAGCCCGTCCCAGTCCCAAAATGGCCCTGGGATAAAGGCATATGGTGGACCGATGCCGTCCCGATGCGACCTAACCCCAGTTTACTGAGACAATTGTTGTCTCTTATTTCGTCCCGGGATCCCGGGACATTTTATAAGAACGGCCCTTAGTCGGATCGGTTTCGTTGGCTGATCCGTAGACATATGCCGATCTAGGCTATTGAAATTTCTGGTCGCCTTCTTCCTGAGTTTGCTTAACTCCAAATTGGTTCGGTCTCATCCGATCACGTTCAAATTCTCGCACTAAAGCTCCACAGTTGAGATCCCGATCATCCGCTCAAGAAGGATCGTCATTCCCTTTCCACTAACCGAGGAAATCACGATGGGTTCGGCTAAATTGGGTCCTTTTGCTCGATCGGGTATCTAGTATCTTCTTAACTTTGAATTCATCCTGATCCAACACTCTCTCCCAACTATCTTCAGGTAAAAGAGCCTCGTCGAAATCGAACCTTGGCTGATCCTCGATTGATAACCTGATTTGGGACGATCAGGAAACTCCCTGACCAGCTTCAGTTTCGACAAATGAATGATAAAAAACTCCATAATCGGTGCCTGCGGTGATCGACCGGGCGACATGATCGCTGATCAGCTCAGAAACACGGAACGGTCCGTGCCACATGTGCGCTAGTTTCCTGGCGTATCCTTCTTTTACCCGATCCAGGTAAAGCCAGACCCTTGATCCCGGTTCAATATTATATGGATCGTACTAATCGTTATTCCGGTCGGATCTTTCTTGGATCGCTCTCCGGAGTCGTTTATTGACCTGCTCTCGCGCGTTGGGATAGTGGCGTTGGAGTCCCATACGCCACCAATGGGCCTCGCGGTCCCGACTTCTGGTACATCCTACAGGAATTGCCGATTCAACAGTCGATCCTGGGTCCCAACCATAAGCCAAACAAAAAGGGGGTGTCCCCCCTGATCCGTTCATAAGGAGAATTTAACGCAAATACCAGTCTTTCCGCATATTCGTCCCAATCTTGTTGGCGGAATCAGCGACATACATTTTTATAGCTCTGGTCAGCGTTTGTACCATCCGTTCGGCTTTGCCATTCGCTTGTGGCTGGTAGGCCATAGTCGCACTTTGTTTCTGACCAAACATCTGATTAAACGATCGGAAAACCTCAGCCATAAAACCCGGTTCACGATCATGCCTCAGACCTCTCCATGAAAATGTTTATGTGGTGGAGCCGATTTCCAAATCCATGACCGAAGTCTTGGGTGGAATCCGGATACCCACTGGCCCGGACGATCAACTATCGGAGGGGGTACTCCGTCGATCCTGATCAGCATCGGAATCAGATGAATCACCGCTGTGGTGACTGATCTGATCCTTCCGGTCATCTGGCCGGTCTTCATGCTCGTCAGGATCTATGTTTAACTTCATCTCACCTTGTGTACCCGTTGATCGGGGGTGGTTACACTCACTTAGGTGGACTCGGTGACGAAAACGATGATCTTGATCAGGTTGGAGGGGATGACCTTCTCGAGACGGGGGGTGTCCTCGGGTGGAAATCTTCACCGGAGAACGGGTTGGGGTCGATACTTAATCAGTATCTAGGCACTGATCAGGAAAGTTCATCTGATCAGGCCAGCCAATGAGAGATATATATAACGAAACCAAGAAAACGCGATCAAACCACGATCTTCCACAGTAATCCACAAACGTTATCTCCACAAAACCTTTTCCAATATTATAGACGTGTTCCAAACACGTGTGCGTTGAGGGTGAGGTTCGATCACCTAAAACAAACCCGTCGGGGGCCTTCCGGTAAGCCAAAATGCGTCTAAGCGCGTCTTAACCGGGAATTAGTTGAGCAAGAGGGGACTAATCAACCCTGTGCTCGCAATGACCGCAACACGTGGCGGAGCGACTCTTTGCTTTAGGGGGAAAATCAAAACCTGTTATTATATATGCAATGTCCTATACCTGTGTACCGTACATCAACTCATGTCTGACTTATACTTCGAACCTATTTACTTCGTCGCACGGTTGCGTAGCACCACCTTGCCCATCCTGGCTGCACCTTCAAGCTGATTTGTACCACTTATGCCCTGATCACGACCCGACTCTTCGAAAGATCTTCAACCCATCCCGATCTTCAACAAGCGACCTTGAAACCACGTGAGATCTGCTCTTCAGCACTTGTCCACTTCGTATACAGTCCGACCAAACCGAGAACTTACTTGCCCTTGCATCTGAACGCTGATCAGAGGCTGATCAGCCCTGATCACGATCGGCATAGTGATCAAACGAGTGATCAGGTGGTGATCAGGCCGATCAGCCCTTGATCACCTCGGGAACGCTCTGGGTCATCATCATCACGACTCAATTCATCTTCTAAGCCATACTTCCGACCTTTATACCCCGTCAGGACAACCATATAACGCCGATCTCGGCTGATCAGGCCTGATCAGGCCTTGTCACGTCATCTTCGGACCAACCATAGGTTTTCATCACTCACACAACCTGTCACTCCACATGCCCGACTTCATTCCACATCTAATCTTCATTGCTCGGGCATAATAAACTGATCAGGCCGTAACTTCGTGTCATGATCAACTTCAACCACTATACCATTCATAGATCGGCTGGACGCCTGCCCTTGACACGTCATGTCAACAGTTACTCTTTTCTTATTACATCCACGGGAACTCCACTTAGTAACTGTAGTAACGATCGTGATCGTGATCTCCATCATTCCGTCAGTGTCTGGGACTGGGCTTAACGACAGTACTTGGCTGATTTCTCCACATCGTGAATATCCGTTGTCCGCCACTTTTTCCTCTTACTGTGATCAGCCTTTTCCCACCCATCAACCGTCATATGTTGATGGGTATTCTATCGTCACCAAACAACGGCCATGTGTGGTCCACTTCAGTCCCAATATTTCCCGATCGCTTTACCACAGCCGCCCCTGAGACAAACTGCAGCCGCACAACGACTGCAGTTCGACTCACTCACTTTTAAACTTCCTCTCTGGCGATCACCATGGCCGACGCAAGCCAATCTTCTCTTCCTTCTTCGTCTTCTTCGGCTGCCCGCCCGATCGCTTCTTCGCCTTCCCGTTTCCAGCTCGGCTGCTCCCGCGATCGCCCCGATCACGACTTCGGCGCCGATCACGACTTCGGCGCCGATCACGACCAGCCTCATCCGTCCAACAACGGCTCTCGCTTCGTATCGACCGCCTTGGAATCCTCCCGCTCGACCTCCATCAGATCGCCCTCTCCGTTCCTTGGAGCAGCTCGCTCGCCTGATAGATGGATCGGGTCCATTCACGTTGGGGCCCGTGGAGGCTTGTCGGCTACGGTTGGAACTCCGAAGTGCAATTCCCGAGTTGGTTTCTCTGTATGATACCAACCGGGCACTTACCGCTGAGTTATCCGACCGTCGGATCGTTGCTGATTCCTTGGCACATGATTCCGCTGATCTGGCTGCCCAGCTATCGACTCTCCGGCTAGATCACGACCGGCTTGTCCAAGACTTGCGAGACATGACTGATCGCGTTCAGGGTTTGACGATGGAGCGTGATCAGTTGTCGGCCGACCTCGCTGCTCGGCGACTTTCCAAGCCTTCGGACACCGTCGCCTCTTTACAGTCGCTGATCGATTCGCTGACTATTACCATCCGCGATCAGGGTACGTCTATCTCATTCGCTTCTTCTGTAATCCGTATTTGACTCTCCATGTTTATTTCCAGATGAACGTATTGAGGCGATGAAAAACTCGATGGTCGAGATGGTGGATCATCTACAACGGCTCGATGATCACCGTCTCGACCGTGATCAGCTGCTTCGCGACAAGATCTGCACTGCCGAGGACGTAGAGCGTCGGGAGGTCGAGGCTCGCTATTCGGATGAGCAGGTCCAGCTCCTGGTCAAGCAACTTTCCGATTCTCGCATCGGCCGCGCCGACATACAGAAAAGGTTGTGCGAGAGTCGGAAGGCGGCTGAAGATTGCCGGCGCGAGCTTAATCTTGCTCGGGTTAAACTTGAAACCCTAGAGCTCGATGATCGCGCCTGGCTTCAGCATAACGCCGACCTGAAAAACCTCGCGGTGCAGACTATGGATAGGTGGACCAAACCGGACACCGGTTCGGGGTCAGTTCGGACGGCCTTACAACGGCTTCCTGGGCTGATCGGCTCTTTTACTTCATCTGGAACACCGCCACAGTCTCCGGAGTCTGCCCCGCCTTCACCCGCGTCCTCCGTCGCTTCCTTGCCTGTTCGTAGTGCTGATCAGCCCGTGATCAGCACTTCAAAGGCTTCTGCGTCTATTCAATCTCGCTCACCGGCGACTCCGAGATCAGCGCCTTCGGTCTTGAGTTCTGGGAAGCGTAAGCAGACCAGCTCGTCGAAGAAAAAGATGATTCCCGCCAAGCGATCACGTCTTGTGATTGACTCGGACGACGAATCGACTGATCTGGACGAGAGGACGTTGTCTGTTCTGGCCCGATCGCGCAGCACCGATCGCCGTACGCAAGCACCGAGCTATTCAGGCGTAAATTCGTTGGCCCAGGCCGTTACTTTGCTGGAGTCAGATGACGACGATGACGATGATCTCGAGGAGGAACAACCGGCTCAAGCTGATCCTAACATTCCTCCAGCGGCCACTAGGGCAGCGATCGCCCCGCCGCTCAATTTCACTGGCGTTTTCATCCCGGCGAAACAATCGTCGGTCGGAGAAGACGATTACAGTTACAATCCGAACCAAAGGTTCATGGATCTGTATGTCGTCATGCAGGGCAAGCCGACTTCCGCTCACATGGCAACCTGGAAACCTTGGAGTGCTGATCAGGTCTGGGATCTGACGCCTCGGGTTCTTGAAGTGCGGCAGAAACTCGTCCCTCGCTTGTGGTCCCGCCCGCCAGGCTGGATCTTTCCGACCAGATCGCCGGCGCCCAAAGACAAGCAGTGGCAACCAAGGGTGCTGACCAGAGGTGCTATTGAGCTTCTGATCGATTCAGCACCCTGGAATGTCCTCCTGACACCTATGCCCGGGCTGGCGTTTCCTGATCACCCTTGGTTTGTCGAGCTGCAGGGACGCTTGGCTTTGTATTACCAGGAGCACGTGCAAGCAATATGGGAGGCGACTCACCATTTCCCGATCACGACGGCGATGCGCAAGGACGCGTGGATCGAGCATTACCATCATGCTCGCAAGCGTCAACGCACCAAAGCCGGGGCTGCTTGGGCCACGATCTGCGATTATATCGTCGACGGAATCCTGCACGGCGAATGTGATCGTTTTCCTGTTCCCTGGCGTCCTGCATTTACCTGTTCGTCGAGCGGGATCGCGCGGACTCAAGGCTGACGGCGGGGATTGGTATCCCGGTTATGGGCATATAACTCCGGTCGCCACGCTGCGTGATTGCCTGATCTGGACCGATCAGCAGGAACCTTGGCGAAACCAGTTTCGATCAAGTCCCATGGATCATTTAGGGTACACGGTTTCTTGCCTGCGCACTAAGTATGGCCTGTGATCGTCGTGATAATCAACTTCTATTTCGTTTTCCATAATCACTAATATATCACGACAGTTCTTGATGATTTTTCGCATTCCACCTTCGTATATCTTGTTCATGTCTCATTATCGCTTCCATCTTGTATGTCGGTCG
>MIQA02022288.1:0-22934 GCA_001887855.2 Sclerospora graminicola | reverse complement strand
CAGCACTTGTCCACTTCGTATACAGTCCGACCAAACCGAGAACTTACTTGCCCTTGCATCTGAACGCTGATCAGAGGCTGATCAGCCCTGATCACGATCGCCATAGTGATCAACCGAGTGATCAGGTGGTGATCAGGCTGATCAGCCCTTGATCACCTCGGGAACGCTCTGGGTCGTCATCAGCACGACTCAATTCATCTTCTAAGCCACACTTCCGATCTTTATACTCCGTCAGGACAACCATATAACACCGATCTCGGCTGATCAGGCCTGATCAGGCCTTGCCACGTCATCTTCGGACCAACCAAAGGTTCTCATCACTCACACAACCTGTCACTCCACATGCCCGACTTCATTCCACATCTAATCTTCATTGCTCGGGCATAATAGGCTGATCAGGCCGTAACTTCGTGTCATGATCAACTTCAACCACTATACCATTCAGAGATCGGCTGGTCACCTGCCCTTGACACGTCATGTCAACAGTTACTCTTCTCACATTACATCCACGGGAACTCCTCTTAGTAACTGTAATAACGATCGTGATCTCCATCGTTCCATCAGTGTCTGGGACTGGGCTTAACGACAGTACTTGGCTGATTTCTTCACATCGTGAATACCCGTTGTCCGCCACCTTTTCCTCTTAACTGTGATCAACCTTTTCCCACCCATCAACCGTCATATGTTGATGGGTGTTCTATCGTCACCAATCAACGGCCATGTGTGGTCCACTTCAGTCCCAATATTTTCGATCGCTTTATCACAGCCGCCCCTGAGACAAACTGCAGCCGCACAACGACTGCAGTTCGACTCACTCACTTTTAAACTTCCTCTCTGGCGATCACCATGGCCGACGCAAGCCAATCTTCTCTTCCTTCTTCGTCTTCTTCGGCTGCCCGCCCGATCGCTTCTTCGCCTTCCCGTTTCCAGCTCGGCTGCTCCCGCGATCGCCCCGATCACGACTTCGGCGCCGATCACGACTTCGGCGCCGATCACGACCAGCCTCATCCGTCCAACAACGGCTCTCGCTTCGTATCGACCGCCTTGGAATCCTCCCGCTCGACCTCCATCAGATCGCCCTCTCCGTTCCTTGGAGCAGCTCGCTCGCCTGATAGATGGATCGGGTCCATTCACGTTGGGGCCCGTGGAGGCTTGTCGGCTACGGTCGGAACTCCGAAGTGCAATTCCCGAGTTGGTTTCTCTGTATGATACCAACCGGGCACTTACCGCTGAGTTATCCGACCGTCGGATCGTTGCTGATTCCTTGGCACATGATTCCGCTGATCTGGCTGCCCAGCTATCGACTCTCCGGCTAGATCACGACCGACTTGGCCAAGACTTGCGAGGCATGACTGATCGCGTTCAGAGTTTGACGATGGAGCGTGATCAGTTGTCGGCTGACCTCGCTGCTCGACGACTTTCCAAGCCTTCGGACACCGTCGCCTCTTTGCAGTCGCTGATCGATTCGCTGACTATTACCATTCGCGATCAGGGTACGTTTATCTCATTCGCTTCTTCTGTAATCCGTATTTGACTCTCCATGTTTATTTCCAGATAAACGTATTGAGGCGATGAAAAACTCGATGGTCGAGATGGTGGATCATCTACAACGGCTCGATGATCACCGTCTCGACCATGATCAGCTGCTGCACGACAAGATCTGCGCTGCCGAGGACGTAGAGCGTCGGGAGGTCGAGGCTCGCTATTCGGATGAGCAGGTCCAGCTCTTGGCCAAGCAACTTTCCGATTCTCGCATCGGCCGCGCCGACATACAGAAAAGGTTGTGCGAGAGTCGGAAAGCGGCTGAAGATTGCCAGCGCGAGCTTAATCTTGCTCGGGTTAAACTTGAAACCCTAGAGCTCGATGATCGCGCCTGGCTTCAGCATAACGCCGACCTGAAAAACCTCGCGGTGCAGACTATGGAGAGGTGGACCAAACCGAACACCGGTTCGGGGTCAGTTCGGACGGCCTTACAACGGCTTCCTGGGCTGATCGGCTCTTTTACTTCATCTGGAACACCGCCACAGTCTCCGGAGTCTGCCCCGCCTTCACCCGCGTCCTCCGTCGCTTCCTTGCCTGTTCGTAGTGCTGATCAGCCCGTAATCAGCACTTCAAAGGCTTCTGCGTGTATTCAATCTCGTTCACCGGCGACTCCGAGATCAGCGCCTTCGGTCTTGAGTTCTGGGAAGCGTAAGCAGACCAGCTCGTCGAAGAAAAAGATGATTCCCGCCAAGCGATCACGTCTTGCGATTGACTCGGACGACGAATCGACTGATCTGGACGAGAGGACGTTGTCTGTTCTGGCCCGATCGCGCAGCACTGATCGCCGTACGCAAGCACCAAGCTATTCAGGCGTAAATTCGTTAGCCCAGGCCGTTACTTTGCTGGAGTCAGATGACGACGATGACGATGATCTCGAGGAGGAACAACCGGCTCAAGCTGATCCTAACATTCTTCCAGCGGCCACTAGGGCAGCGATCTCCCCGCCGCTCAATTTCACGGGCGTTTTCATCCCGGCGAAACAATCGTCGGTCGGAGAAGACGATTACAGTTACAATCCGAACCAAAGGTTCATGGATCTGTATGTCGTCATGCAGGGCAAGCCGACTTCCGCTCACATGGCAACACGGAAACCTTGGAGTGCTGATCAGGTCTGGGATCTGACGCCTCGGGTTCTTGAAGTGCGGCAGAAACTCGTTCCTCGCTTGTGGTCCCGCCCGCCAGGCTGCATCTTTCCGACCAGATCGCCGGCGCCCAAAGAGAAGCAGTGGCAACAAAGGGTGCTGACCAGAGGTGCTATTGAGCTTCTGATCGATTCAGCACCCTGGGATGTCCTCCTGACACCTATGTCCGGGCTGGCGTTTCCTGATCACCCTTGGTTTGTCGAGCTGCAGGGACGCTTGACCAGGAGCACGTGCAAGCAATATGGGAGGCGACTCACCATTTCCCGATCACGACGGCGATGCGCAAGGACGCGTGGATCGAGCATTACCATCATGCTCGCAAGCGCCGACGCACCAAAGCCGGGGCTGCTTGGGCCTATTATATCGTCGACGGAATCCAGCACGGCGAGTGTGATCTGGACGTTTTCCTGTTCCCTGGCGTCCTGCATTTACCTGTTCGTCGAGCGGGATCGCGAGGACTCAAGGCTGACGGCGGGGATTGGTATCCCGGTTATGGGCATATAACTCCGGTCGCCACGCTGCGTGATTGCCTGATCTGGACCGGTCAGCAGGAGCCTTGGCGAAACCAGTTCCGATAAAGCCCCATGGATCATCCAGGGTTCACGGTTTCTCGCCTGCGCACTAAGTATGGCCTGTGATCGTCGTGATAACCAACTTCTATTTCGTTTTCCATAATCACTAATATATCACGACAGTTCTTGATGATTTTCGCATTCCACCTTCGTATATCTTGTTCATGTCTCATTATCGCTTCCATCTTGTATGTCGATCGCTCTCATGCGTACAGGTATAATTCTTGAGTAATATATATGTATATGCATCCGTTTCTTCCAAACCAGTCCAACCGCCCTGATCTCCACTTGCCCGATCATCATATTTGGCTGATCAGTCACAATGTGTCAACCCAGGCTATTGAGATTCCTGGTTACCTTCTTCATGGGTTCGCATCACTCCAAATCGATTCCGTCTCACCCGATCACGTTCAAATTCTCTTAATAAAGCTCCACAGTTCAGATCACGTTCGTCTACCCACTCGGGATCGTCATAACCCTTCCACCGAACCAAGTATTCACGGTGGGTTCGGCCAAATCGGGTCCTCTTGCCTGATCGGGTATCCAAAACCTTCTCCACTTCGAATTCGTTCGGGTCCAACGCTCTTTCCCAACTGTCTTCGGTTAAGAGAGCTTCGTCAAAATCAAACCTTGGCTGATCATCGCATGACAGTCTGGTTTTAGGCCGATCAGGGTATTCTCGAACCAGTTTCAACTTCGACAAGTGGACAATCGGGAAAATTCCATAATCGGTACCTGCAGTAATCAGCCGCGTGGCATGATCACCGATCAGTTCGGCTATACGGAACGGTCCATGCCACAGATGTGCTAACTTCTTGGCATATCCTTCTTTCACGCGATCCAAGTAAAGCCAAACCCTTGATCCCGGCTCGATATTGTGCGAGTCGGCCTGATCATTGTTCCGATCAGCTCTTTCTTGGATAGCCCTCCGTAATCGTTCGTTGACTTGTTCCCGCGCATGTTGGTAGTGCCGCTGGAGTCCCATACGCCATCGACGAGCCTCGCGATCTCGACCTCGTGTGCATCCAACAGGGATCACCGACTCGATGGTAGATCGGGGGTCCCAAACATACGCCAGGTAGAAAGGGGTATCTCCCCTGATCCGATCAAAAGAAAAATTCAACGCAAACACCAGTCTTTCCGCATATTCATCCCAATCTTGTTGCGCGGAGTCCGCGACATACATCTTGATAGCTCTAGTTAACGTCTGTACCATCCGTTCGGCTTTACCATTCGCCTGTGGACGATACGCCATGGTCGCGCTCTGTTTCTGGCCAAGCATCTGATTAAATGATCGGAACACTTCGGCCATGAAACCTGGTTCGCGATCATGCCTGATCACTTCACTGGCTCCAAACCGTCGGAACACACATTCTTCGTAACTGCAAGCGACTTGTTGGGCTGTTCGGGTAGATCCCGCTTTCGCGATCACCAATCCCGTGAACAGATCAGTCCAGATCAGCAACTCTGTATTGCCCTTGAATGATTTTGGCAGAGATGGTATGTGATCCATCGCTATCACTTGGAAAGGGTAGGTCGCCTGGATATTTCCAGGTGATCTTCCCCGGATGTTTGGCATACCTTTTCCAGTTTCGCAATCCGTACATGTCCCAACAAACTTTTGTATACTTCGATATAATCCTCTCCAATGGAAATTTTTACGGATCCTGTGATACGTTCGTCCTACGCCCTGGTGGCCACCCTCCAAACTAACATGATAATGGTGTAAGATATCAGCTTGTAAAGTCTCCGGGATCACGAGTCTTGCCGATCGGTCCAAATCTGCATCGGCCTGATCAGCTTGGACATAGTAAAACAATAGATCATTTTCGTCGATCTCGTAGTTAGACGCGATCTTGGCACAATCTTTTGCCTCACTCTGGCTCAGCTTCTCCAGATCACCCTTTAGAAACGCCTTCAAATCAACGATCCATTTTTCTTCGTCTTGAGCCTTGAGAATTCTTTCGATCCGCATCTCTTGTACTATTTCTTCTGTCAGGCTTTCTCGAGAGAGTGATCTGTTGGGTGGTGATCTGGTTCGTGATCTCGTCATAATCAAGATCTGGGCTGCTTCCTTTTCGTCTTCCACACGGATCAGCTCAGGCAGCCTATTGATCTCCACCAGTTCTTCCAACAACGCTTGATCAGTGACTATCGATCCGGCCTGATCACGCATAGCCATAGTTGCTAAGTGATCTGCACTCCGATTCCAATCACGTTTCACATGCAAAAGATCATGTCTTGGCCACCCACGTAAAGCTTTCATAACGCGATCGTTCAGTAGTTTCAAACGCGGTGCTTTACAATCGATCTCTCCAGTGATCTGCCGAATTACTAGGTTTGAATCTCCGCATATGATTACTCTTCCGATCTTTTGCTCTTGCAAGAGATCCAAACCTAGCAGCAGACCACGATATTCAGCCTCATTGACCGTGATACCTGGAGTATAATCTGACCCGGCCGAGATAACAGTCCATTCAGGCAGCTTCCATAACAGCGCACTATACGCCCCCACGCCTTTCTTCACACTCGCTGATCCGTCGAAACTTACGACGATCAGATCTTCCTCCGAGCCGACGATCGGTGGGGGTATAGTGATCGATTCACGTGGTTGCTTCCGAGGAGCGACCTCGATCAGGGCTTCATCGACTTCTGATCGGGGCGTGATGCTGGCTGCCAGCGTTCCAAGAATTTCTTCTTCGCCCTTGGTGCACTTAATGATCTCCAAAGTCCACTGAGATAACACCGCTGGACATCGCCCCAGTCTTCCATCGAAACCACTCGCGGATAGTAACCACGCCAAACTAGATCGCTTGGATAATACCTTAATGATCTAGTTACCAGCATAGAGTAGCAAACATCCAACACACGTAATAATGCTTGCACTTCCTTATCCACAATACCATAGTTAACTTCGTTCGGTTTTAATGTTCGGCTTGTGAACGTCACCGGGCAATAAACTCCATCGTGATCTTGGACCAGTGCGGCCGATATTGCCCATTTACTGGCATATAGGATCACCACGGGAATCTTATCTGGATCGATGTGTTTCAGTATCGGCGTCGAGATCATCTTCGCCTTTAACATACTGAAGGCTACCATAGCTCGTTTCATGTGGTCTTCTGACCCTGGCATAGTTCGATCAATCGGTGATCCAGTCTTGAAATCCGTTTCAGTAGCTTCAACTACGTGATCAGTTTCAATTGGTGATCCTCCTACCTGATCACGTTCTCGTAGCCCATGATAATCAACTTCCTTCAGTTCATATAGTATAGCGGCGTAAATCGAGAAGTCTTCGATAAATCTGCTATAATAATTCAGAGATCCGAGGAAGGATTGCATGGCCTTCAGTGATCGGGGGAAAGGTAAGTTGCTGAGAGCGGCTAGATCTTTCGGATTTGCTTCCAAACCTTGGATCGATACGTTATGGCCGAGGTAAGCGACCTTGGGTTGACCCCAGAAACTCTTGACCACACTGATCGACAAATTCCAGCGCTCGCAGGTGTTTAGGAGTCGTTCGACCTTATCGCATAGCATATCTCAGGATGTTGCTGTGACCAAGATGTCATCTATGTATGATCGCCTTCCCAAAACTGATCGTCTCTGATCTTGGTCCGGTTACCCCTCCGTAAACACATCGTGTAGATCAGTGGCTTCTCGATCAGCACTGATCTTGAAATATCCTAAGAGAGCATTGTCAATCAATCTCTGATAGATCTGTGGAGCGTTCTTTAAACCTAACGACATCCGGTTCCATTCGAAAAGCCGTAAGGTGTAACGAAAGCCGAAATCTCTCGAGCACGATCAGTCATTGAAACCATCCACTAGCCATGTCTAGCGAACAAACCATAAAACTTTATCCAGATCTTCTAATAAATCGTTGATCAGGGGCATCGTGTAGACCATCAACTTCGTGAGGCGATTCACCATTCTATAGTCGATACACAATCGAATATCAACCCCATTCTTCTTAATCACGATCGGTGATGCCCACTGCGATGTTGATGGTCGGATGATCTTTGTACTCAGCAAACCCTTGATCAAATCGGATAACTTCTCCCGGTATTGAGGTGCAACTTTACGACAACGCTGAGCGATCGGCCTCGCATTTCCCACGTCTATATCACAAACAGCTCCGAATGCGGCTGGGGGTAGGGCGTTACCTTTCCCCATCAGTAAGTGACGCCTCTTCCAGATGATCTTCTTTAGCTGATCGATCTGCTCGGGAGTGTTCACTTCGGGATCACCGACCTGTAGATCTTCCATGGTGACTTCTGGCATATTGGGCGATACTTCCGGTAAAACGGCCATCTGCTTCTCGATACTTTCAATGTACTGATCGCCACCTTCGTGTATACACACTTGCTCGTCCACCTGATCTGCCTTTTTCTGATCGGTGTCATCTTGAGTCGCTCCTTGTATGTCACTCGACTGATGGTTTACTTCGGGTTCACCTTCCTCCCTAATGACTTCGGCAGATTCATCCTCCTTTTCCTTCTCATGATCTCGCCTGAACTCCTCACTGTCATTTCCGCTATCTGGATCCGTTGTTTTTGGTGAGCCGGGCCTAATTATACTCAATATCTGTGGACCTTCTTTGACCCGGCCTTCCCCTGTCGCTTCGATCGGTGGCCTCCTGATCAGCAGCTTGGTCGGCGTAGAATACTCCGGCTTCTCGACCATAGGTGAGGTATCTTCATCCGCTAAATCTTCGTCACTGATCATGTCCGTGGTGGCTTGATAAGCCAGATTCTGCCATTCAATGTATCTTCGTGATCCCACTGAAACATATCCGATCTGTCGAGGTACTTTCCCTTCAGGTAACCACATCCCTAAGATCATGTCTTCGTGGATGATCAGCGGCTGATCGGATATATTTGTGACCCTGATATAGCTTGATCGGCCGATACCTTTAACGAACGTTGGTACCCATCGTTCACCACGGGTCAGCCACAATTTCTGTTGCCGATCACTCGACCGAATCATGACATCGACTGATCGGGACACCCCAATGTTCTCGTACTGACCCATTTTTAACATCCGTACATGAGTACCATACAAAGGTCGTCGGCCAGATAACTGAATCTGCACTTCATCCGGCAGAGTCAGGGTTCCATGAGACAGGTCAAGTAGTATACCGGCTGGTACCATAAAATCCATCCCCAATATCGCGTCTTGACCGGCTAACCGGCCAACCCAAGCATTAAAATAGTAGACCAGGGATCCTGCCAGGGTGATCTTAACACGTGATCATCCTTCCGTCATATATGAACTCTCGCCGATCCCAACACATTCTTGCCTCTGGGTACTGTCTATACGACATCCCACCTTACGAGCAAAGGCGGAGTCGATGATCGAGACTTCCGCCCCAGAGTCAAATAAAATAGTGGCTTTCTCATTGTTGATCTTTCCATTAGCTTTAGCCTGTTTAAACCACTTGTCGGGAGAGTGATACTTCCAGTATCCTCGGGATTCACCGGGCAGTAGATCCAACTCCATGATCACGTCCGAACGGGAATATTCATCCACTCTGAGACTGTGGATCGGACATCGATCGATGCAATTTGAATTAGAACATGTATTGTCGGTTATCTTCTTTTCCTCAAACTTATCTCCGCTACCGACATATGCATAAATGCAGAACGTAGATCGCTCGGCTCGAACCAGATTCCAACCTGGCGAGCGATCTAGTTTAACATCTTCTCGACATCTGGTGGAAGCATACCAGCATGTTTAGTCGGCACATACCACTTGCGCATCAAATTGAAAAATTCTTCAATAGGGCAGGCACCGGCGTCGTGAAGCTTCCCACAAGTTTTGCATACGAAAAAACAATGATCAGAAGGGTGACCTTTACGATCACATTTTCCACACGTAATTCTTTTCCAACAATCACGATCTCCATGTTTGGTCGACCCACAATGCACACATTTCTTGCGAGATCGGTCCTGATCAGGTTGAACACCACCAGATTTTCGTCCATCCATGCCATTAGTCGATGATCTCGGGCGATACACTGGTTCCGTCGTAAAGATATGACGGTACTGTTCCTCGTCCGAGCTCAGACTTGACTGACCACTTTCCTCTTCCGAACCTGAACTGTCTGATTCCTTCGTGATCATTCGAATTGCTCTGGCTGGTCGTGCTGCCGGTATCTTGCCCTGATCAGGGTGTGGCTTTGACCGGTACCGGTTCGATCCTACCTCGACCTTGGGCTGTCGACTTTTGGCTCGCTGCAGCGTCCTCAGAGTCAGTTCCAGTTGCTCTGAATCCTTTATACGGAGCAGGGTTAGCTGATCAGCCAGATCGCGATTATCCAGAGTGCCAATGAAGTGTTCGACATGTTCACGGGCTATGTCCGGGTGTCGTGGGTCCTTGATCGGCATTTTCGCGCGTAGACCAGCAACATTCAACCGATGTAAGTACTCGATCGGCGTCTCGTCGGATCTTTTCTTCATGTGGTAGTACTGTCTAGCGACAGACACCCCCGAATTGCAATATTGTTCTTCAAACTCTTCACACAAACGAGGCCACTTCAGACGCACTTCTCGACTCAGCTGTTTAAGCCAGTTCTTGGCCGGACCTTTCATTAGATCAGCAAAGATCAGGCATCTTTCAGCTTCCGGTGTCTTGTCCCTCAGAAAAGCTGACTTAGTCCGGCTTAACCAAGCCCTGGCCTGATCGTCATCCATATCTTTGCCGGTGAAATCTTTCAATTCCGAGATCGCAGACATTCGCACTCGGGTGATCGTTCCTGATTCACTGTCAAATGCCTGCGCGGAGGCCATATTCGCTCTACGAGGCATCTCAATGTCCAGATCATCTGGATCGAAATGTTGGCTGATCTCGCCTTCTGACTCCATGTCCACATCACTCCGTGGGGGTGATCGGTGAAATCGGTCTTGGTGATCGGCCTGGCATATCGAACGAACAATTCCGGCTGATCGGACTGATTCCATCTCCACGTCCACGGGTCTCTTGACCGATTTCTCAGCGGACTGATTCATATTCGGTGCCGATCGCCATGGTTGTCCTTGTCCAGGTGTGTACTGAGGCAATCCATATTGTTCACCCGCAAATCGGTTCATCATTGTCGCGAACATGGCTTTTAATTGCTCTGGGACCTCCGGCATGTTGGTATGACCGGTGTTGGAGGTCGGATTGGCCTGTGGCACTTCCTGAGCATCTTCGAAACTATCGTCCGATCCGACTCTGCCAGGTTCCGGCTTTCTCTTCCTATTCTGCGACTCGATCTTGGGGTCGGTCTGCTGGATCCCTTTCGGGCCCAACGTCATACGTGTGATCCCAACCGAGGAGTCGGTGGATGCCGCTCCAGATTGTGATGACGATTGATATATCGACTCAATATCCATAGGATACTCAACCAACTGTGATCGGTGCGAAGGATCCGCGATCGGCGACTGAACCACTGGGTTCGCCCCTAGTAATGAGGCAAGATGATCATACAGGGTGGTCATAGATTCTCTGATCGTCTCTTGATCCAGATCGAATAGCATATTCGCGTCGAAGGCACCAGTAGTGAAGCCAACCTCGTCGATCTGCGCCAAGAGGTTCCTGATCAGATCAAGTTGACTGCCTGTGATCACCGGCCGGGTCGCTCGACCTTCAAGCTTCCCGATGATCTTAGGCTTAATGATCTTCATCACTTGGTTGGTAACCAGGAACTTGTGAAACTCTCGAAGATAGAACAGTCGTTCCACATCTTGGACAGTGGTCTTCTCGGCTGGTTCGATCTTCTCTTCGTCTTCCTCGAAGATCTTCGGTTTAGGTTTCACATATTTTTTAGGTGGATCGCAATGATCCGCCCCCATGTTTTTTCTGTCTTTTTCCATTTTCTTCTTATGCATAGGATCAAGGTTAACACCTCGATCCTTTCCTGGGTTATAGTCAACTTTACTATAACCCAGATCGGCCCCGATCGGGGCCATATGGGGAGTTATTTCATCTTTAATCTCGACCTGGCACTCCACCAAACCAGGTCGATCATCGCTTCCTTTAGAAATGGACAGCATCGGAGGCGATACGCCTTCCTCCAATACACCCGAAAAAGTTTCCTCCACTTTGATTTTCACATCTTTTTCATCATCAAAGGAATCACGGTGATATCCTGAGTCACCAAGTGATCCGGGCACGCGCACCATTGTGGTGGAGCCGATTTCCAAATCCATGACCGAAGTCTTGGGTGGAATCCGGATACCCACTGGCCCGGACGACCAACTATCGGAGGGGGTACTCCGTTGATCCTGATCAGCATCGGAATCAGATGAATCACCATTGTGGTGACTGATCTGATCCTCCCGGTCATCTGGCCGGTCTTCATGCTCGTCAGGATCTATGTTTAACTTCATCTCACCTTGTGTACCCGTTGATCGGGGCTGATTACACTCACTTAGGTGGACTCGGTGACGAAAAGGATGATCTTGATCAGGTCGGAGGGTTTGACCTTCTCGAGACGGGGGGTGTCCTCGGGTGGAAATCTTCACCGGAGAACGGGTTGGGGTCGACACTTATTCAGTATCTAGGCACTGATCAGGAAAGTTCGTCTGATCAGGCCAGCCAATGAGAGAGAGATGTAACGAAACCAAGAAAATGCGATCAATCCACGATCTTCCACAGTAATCCACAAACGTTATCTCCACAAAACCTTTACCAATATTATCAACGTGTTCCAAACACGTGCGCGTTGCGGGTGAGGTTCGATCACCTAAAACAAACCCGTCGGGGGCCTTCCGGTAAGCCAAAATGCGTCTAAGCGCGTCTTAACCGGGAAATAGATGAGCAAGAGGGGACTAATCAACCCTGTGCTCCCAATGACCGCACACGTGGCGGAGCGACTCTTTGCTTTAGGGGGAAAATCTAAACCTGTTATTATATATGCAATGTCCTATACCTGTGTACCATACATCAACTCATGCCTGACCTTTACTTCGAACCTATTTACTTCGTCGCACGGTTGCGTAACACCCTCTTGCCCATCCTGGCTGCACCTTCAAGCTGATCTGTACCGCTTCTGCCCTGATCACGACCCGACTCTTCAAAAGATCTTCGACCCATCCTGATCTTCAACAAACGACCTTGAAACCACTTGAGACCTGCTCTTCAGCACTTGTTCACTTCGTATATAGTCCGACCAAACCGAGAACTTACTTGCCCTTGCATATCAACGCTGATCAGAGGCTGATCGGCCCTGATCACGATCGCCATAGTGATCGACCAAGTGATCAGGTGGTGATCAGGCTGATCAGCCCTTGATCACCTCGGGAACACTCTGGGTCATCATCATCACGACTCAATTCATCTTCCAAACCACACTTCCGATCTTTATACCCCGTCAGGACAACCATACAACACCGATCTCGGCTGATCAGGCCTTGCCACGTCATCTTCGGACCAACCAAAGGTTCACATCACTCACACAACCTGTCAATCCACATGCCCGATCTTCATTCCTCATCTGATCTTCATTCTTCGGGCATGACAGGCCGATCAGGCCGTAACTTCGTATCATAGCCAGCTTCAACCACTATACCATTCAGAGATCGGCTGGTCACCTGCCCTTGGTACGTCATGTCAACAGTCACTATTTCTTATTACATCCACGGGAACTCCACTTAGTGACTGTGATAACGATCGTGATCGTGATTTCCATCATTCCGCCAGTGCCTGGGACTGGGCTTAACGACCATACTTGGCTGATTTCTCCACGTCGTGAACATCCGTTGGCCACCACCTTTTCTTCTTAATCGTGATCAACCTTTTCCCACCCATCAACCGTCATATGTTGATGGGTGTTCTATCGTCGCCAATCAACGGCCATGTGTGGTCCACTTCAGTCCCAATATTTTCCGATCGCTTCACCACATTGCCTAGTGGTAGACGGTAAAGGTATCGCCATCAAATCCGTCGCCACCGCTTCGGTGATCGCAAACAAAATTGTGCTGACTCCAACACTGCCAATGAGTTGATCTTCTAGAAAGGACTTGTACCGTTCGATTAGCGCGTCGTCATGGCTGATGATATTAGGAATCGCAAGGAATTGTGTTTTTGCAACCCAGTTCTCGAAAGCAATTTTTGTAGCAGCAGCCGCGTTGTCAATACCTACGATGGAGCAAGTATTGAGATCAGCTATGACACAAAAACACGACAGAGTTGAAAAGCCAAGTCATCACTCGAAAACCCGGGGGGCAAATTATAGTTGCAAAAGACAGTGGGCGGGTGGAGTACGTCATTGGGTCAGCTTTAGACATTGGCAACACAGTTGGCGATAAAGGCAATGATGATCGAGATAATGGCACTATCGATGGCGTCTACTACTTTGATTGTGGTCGTGGCAAGTTGCAGCTTCGCAATAGCGAACAGAACCAATTTGTCGTGGAATTGAATGGAACAGAAGAAGAAAAAGCAAAACCTAGTGTACTTGGTGGCGCGCCATATTGTAGGTACTGTGCACACTTGTATACCACATGAAAATCTCATATGCCTCGAAACTGCTCCAAATATAGGAGCGTCGCCTTTAAGATATCGTCGTCTATAAGATATACTTTAGAGTATCACAATCCGGAGACCTAGAGTTGTATCAATGTATGATAACTACAATGATCTTACCGTAGTTATATTCGCTGAACCTGATGCTTAAAGGGAAACTCGCCTAACGAAAAAGAGCTATAGCGATATCCCAGCACAAAATGATGAAATTGAGAATCATAAATGCTTCATCATCAATTACCTCAAGTTTGACATGGTCACCATCGTTACAGCCCAAACGTGTACGGTAGATTGCCGATGATGCTGACGGTTTGGGTGTGCAGTCACGCTTGATTTACAATACCGAGAGCGTTACGACTGAAAAGATAGGCTTCAAGAAGAAACTGTCAGTATTTTTTATCTTTAGATAAGGGAAACTCTAACCCTCACCCACGGAAAATTTAACCCGCGCCCATTTCCTCACCCATCGATAGGTTGACACTTATTTCTATTTTTCAAGAATTGACAACGACTAATGGTTTATACTATAAACCATTAGTCGTTGTCAATTCTTGAAAAACTGGTTCCAGTGTAATACCAACTTGTATAAACTTTATACAAGTTGGTATTACACTGGAACCAGTTTTGGTGGTATAAACTTTATACAAGTTGGTATTACACTGGAACCAGTCAAGCGTTATTGAAAATGGAAGAAGAAAGGAGGACGTCGCAATGACAAGACGGACTCAGATGATGCCAAGACAACACCACCTCCCAGCTTCGATGCGTGGGCGGCCAACGTAGGTGACGCTGAACCCGCACGCTCGCAGGATTGGCTGTCTTTTAACTTGTCGACTCCAGCAAAGGGAGCGATGCTGCTGAACACATTGCTTTGAAAGATAGCTCATTCGGAAAGACGCCACGGGATTCAGGTGTACGTGCCGCCCAATCAATCGCTTTGTTTCTGTCGTAGTTGAAGTCAATCTGAGGTCTCTCTCATGTCGAAGGATTTTGATCTTGTTTGCACCAAGTGTGGCTTTGTTGGTCGATGACTTTGATTTATACGAGCTGGCATTAATCACTTCGGAGTGCGGGGCGACCAGAAGGTAGGTGAGCGATGGATGGTATGGTGAGCCATGAAGCAAGCACAGCGAGCTCTCATCATGTTACTTCGCGTTCGCTTGTAACAAGCTCGAAGCGGTGCCACCCCTGCTCAGATTCGTCCAGTACCTGGGGGGGTTCTTCTTCGTACTGTTGTGGTGGCAAGCATTGGAAAGTTTTGCGAATCAAGTCGCTTTCGTCGTCATGGTAAGGAAGATGAAGAAGCAGAGAAGAGGAAGATAGGGACTCAACAAAAGAGATTCAAAGGAAGGCAAACGACTTAGTAACAAGTAGCGGAAGTGTATTGAAGAGGAAATAGAGCGTCAGCATATTAATGCTGGTAGCAAATCCGTCTTGTGTCCAAAAGGTCAGGCTAAGATCACGATTTTGAAAATTGCGCTACGAGGTTTATGACTAGCTGTCACTAGCATGCGCCTTTATTCGCATGACTATCTTTTAAAGCTATTTTAACGAAGAGTGTAGAAGAAGACTCATTCCGTTGATCATTTGGCGACATTTAGTGCCTTTGTAACTCATGTTAACGTGTTGGTAACATTAAGTAAGTGACGGAAGACGTATTTGCTACCAGCATTAATTTGCAGTGATGCACTCCTCCCAGAATTTCTTGGTCCGATTCCTTTTTAGCGAAAAATTTGGCACACTTCCCTGCTCGCCTGCGATTTTATGATCAAAAGCGCGACCAAGCAACTGGATGGGTTCAATTGTTTCCTTGTATGGCAGCGAATATGTGGACATCTTCGGGTTAATAATTAGTTTAGTAGCCCTCCAGCTGTAGTTTTCTAGCCGAAACGATACATACAAGAGTTCTGAGAAATGAACTTGAAATAGATGATGTATATTCTCAACTGCTCTAATATGTCTTCAGCAATCAGCTGAAGAGAACCATTTAACAAACGATAGGCCATAGCCGTCGCCAAGTGATTATGAAGTATGAGAAAAGGAGACACAGGAAGGTAGTAGAGACTTGAATTCGTCGAAAGAGCTTAATTCCTGCTCCTGCCACCACTTCCATGATATCATCCACGGCACGAGCAGCAGCCCGCCACAAGCGTCGCAAGTCGCCGTTTAGCTCACTCCCTTGAGCGTCACCAAGTAACGCACAGACGCCACACGCGGCTTCCCGATACTTGAAATTCCGTGCACTTTCCAGGCGAGAGAAGAGAGCAAAATGAAACAAGGGCGACCAGTGTGACGTTGGAGGTTCCAAGCCATTGAAAAACGTCCAGAGATGATTCATCGTCGCGACAATGGTGCTCTTGGAATGGAATTTAAGTAAAAACAACCACGGAAGAAGCTTGGAAGGAAGCGAGCTGGCTGCGTGTCTCCATTCTTTCGTTGCTTTCGCCACGATAGACGCACGAAAGGCCTTGTCGATTGTACCGAAAGAGAACGGACTAGCTCGCATGGAGACAGTAGTAAACGTTGTCCAGATGGCCTCGTTCGTGCTCAAGTACAAGAACGTATACAAGAGCTCGGGCTCGCCTACATCGGCGGCAATGTTGCTCATTTCTCGATACGCGGCATTTTCCACGACAACCGTTGCTTCCTCGTGTCTTTGCTCACTATCTCCACCATCTTTTAGTGCTCGAAAACAGCGCAAGTGGTGGAACAAACGATCACTCAATTGGCTTCCTACTGCTTTCGTCGGTGCACAATGACGTAGATACGCAAGTCCTTTTAATCCACTCTCGACAATTGTTTGATTCGAATCATTTAACATGGAGACAAAAAAGTCGTGGACGGTTAATACGAGCGAGGGTGACTGAAACACTTGCTGCCATGACGTCAAAGCTCTGAAACCCGCTGCACACATACATAAGAGCAAGATCGTGGCTTTCCACCGTATCTTACGCTGTCGAGACGCGGCAAACTCGGTCCAAATATGACACTGGCTTGAGTTAAATTGGTACTATCATTTGATGCCGTTTCGCTCGTCACGATGGCATTGTTTCTAAGAGCAACGAGCGCTTCCCCGATACAAAAGTCCAGTTCCAGATCATCATGTTCTATTTCCAAGAGAGCATTGAATATATTGTTCACAGCATTGGACCAATGTAACGAAACCGAAGCGGGTAAATCCGATCCGATGTGGCCAAGATTCTCGATCGCAACTCGTTTGATTGCTCTTAAATTTGACTGAAGCTTTTCATCCAACCCAAGAGCTTGAGAAACGTATTCAAGCATTTGCTGAAAATCTTTCAGCGTTTGAATCTTGAGCTGAAGCCATTCCAAACCCACCGAACTCGCCAGTATCTTTGGTAATACCCCACACAGCCCGATTCTATCCATCAAACTCCTTGCCACCGTGAAAAATTGATCGTTAAGTGCACAAGCACTTGTCGAACACGCGAAGGTCGCCACGTGACGATGAAATCGATCACTTAATTGTTGAAAACACTTGACAATTACTTGTTCATCACCATTCGACAACAGAATGGACTGCTGCAGCTAATTCGAGGCAATACAATTAATTGCACTTCCAACCAAGTACACCACTCCAGCGAGCTCCGTGTCCGACCGACGACAATCACGGTACCATTGACAATAAATGTCGACACCATTTCACGAGCTGAAAACACTTTGGAACGGCAAAGACATGAAACCAGCGACGCGAGATTCAATAAAAACGCACGATCTTGACTCTTTGCAGAAACATCCAACAATTCCGTCACATGGCACGCCAATACCTCGCTGACACACTCTGCGTTGAGATGACTCACTGTTACCAATACCTTTGCTGCGGTTTCAAGCATCAAGAGAATGGCACTCGCAGTTGTTGCACTCATGTCCACGAGCGTATGCGTTAGGTACTCAATGACACACTTCAAATGGCGACTCGAGCCTTTGTATTGTGTTGGGCACTCAGGATGAGACTCAGCCGATTAAATTTGGCCCAATAAGGGTCAACCTATCGATGGGTGAGGAAATGGGCGCGGGTTAAATTTTCCGTGGGTGAGGGTTAGAGTTTCCCAATACTTATTCACTCTAAAATGCTCATTGTCTCGCTTGAATTGCAAAATGTTTTCCAGGTTTCCTATAGCTGCAACGATCAGAAAAATGATAATTGATCTGAAAGTTTAAGCCTCTGCGACTTTGTTGCCAACAATTACTTGCCGTCATATAATTTAGGTAGATTTGATCATCAGGGATACGAGAGTATAGCGCCCGAATTCTTGCAAGAAAACGGAACGAAAAACCTCAAAAGTACTCGAAAGATAAATATCATTTTTATAACTGTGTACCAAGAAGTCGACAGCAGCGATCGTGTACAAATTCATTTGTCACCATCATGATTAGAGTGGTGAATTATTGATAATTTAAGTAAAATATTTTTTAAATAGATTTGCGTCCTAAACACTGATAGAATTCTCTTAAGGGGTGAGGTTGTGGGCGGATCAACCCCAACCCCCCGCGCCGCAGCACAAACTCAACGAGTGCACAGCTCAGAACCGCTAAGGCAGGACGAGGGCCTCGAATTAAGTGAGACAGTACCGCCCTCACACAACGTAGAGACGGATGAGTCAATGGAATATCAGGATGACTCTATATACCACCAACATGAGGGCGACCTACATCTACATGATGGCAGTACATCGGCAAACATTCGGGACTTTTCGAAGGACCAAAAGAGGGGAGTCGCAAAGGACCAGAATGAGGAATTGAAACAAGATGCTCCTGTGGATCCGCTGGAACACCGCAGTACAGCAGATTCTAAAGACCAACTCGACTATACAGCGGAACAGATGGTCCGGGCTCTTACGAATGGGTTAACCCAGGCATCGTATTCACAAACGCGGGTCCAAGGCATGGGCAGATTTAATGCAGGAATTGTTTAATGAAATATTTGTTAAAGCAAAAGGTCCTATTTCGCGGTTATCACCCATCGCAAAACGGCTCCCTAAATTAAAACCGTAGGAAATTGAGAGGATGCTTGAGTTGTTCGAGGTAATTGTCGTCAAGAATAAGAAAGATTGGATGGTGTGGAAGCAACGTGTTACGAATGTCGTTTTCTCGATCCAGAAATAAAGTTTGAAACTTGAGACAATACTGTGGAAAATCCTGGGTCAGGAGAACGTAAAGAGAGCGACTCAAGCAGGGGCGCACCGACCTCGTTTGGTGCAGTGGTTAAGGCCCTGCCCTCGGGACCGGGAGATTGCGTGTTCGAGTCCCACCGTGGACGAAAATCCAAAGTCGGGTAGAGTCGGGGTCCAAAAGTGTAATTAAATGATGCCCTTACAGCACCGCGCTTGACATGGCTTACACCACCCTGTATTGGGTCAGGTTCTCTAAATATCATCTCAAGCAGTGGCGCCTTTGGCAGGTTGGGCGCAAAAGTTCAAGGGAGAGTCAGCTTCCCCATCTCAACCAGAGCAGGTGCAAAAGCCTTTCTCTTCAAGACCTCGGTATACATGGCGGCAGAAATTGAAGCTTTACGCAAAATATGTGAATAAATGTACGGGGAAAATGTGCCGTTGCAAGCCGTGAAGGCACCAAGGAAGAGTGGTCAATTGTACAAGGGCTGGTCGAAAGAAAAATATTAGCGCGTCAAATGCCACAGTTTATCAAGAGAATAATGTCATTTGGAGAGCAGGTCCGGCTAGTACAGACCATTCGATCCCAGGTCTAGGGCTGTCTGGTTTTGGATTTGAAGGGAGAAAGTCCGATAAGAGAAGCGTTTCTTAACTCGCGTAGTATACAGAAAAGTATTTCTAAAGCGGCAACGGCGCGTGGAACCGGAACCAAGCAGCTATGGTCAATGATTGCCCAAGTTAAGACAATCAGCTACAATGCTGCAAATCATGCATTATATTTTCATTTCTTCGCTTGCGCTATTGCAGAAAAATCGACGGTATTAAAGTACCATTTCATCGTTTGGATCATGTACTAACAAATTTGCATAAGAAAAAATTGGGCAACACAGGTACGGCATGGGATCAACAGCTAGATACCAATGGTAAACTATTTCAATAACATGGCACATATACATGCAACCTTAAAAACCTTACCCGTTTCATCGACTTGGTGAAGTTTTATGGCAGTTTACATAAGTAGCTCGGCATGAACTTTCACGTTGGAGATTTGGACAAAGGAATTATCACCCAAGAAAAGATAACAGGCATATCATTATCAAAGTCAACCTTCTCGAGTATGGAGGAGATTAAACTTGCAGTTGAGTCTAACCTACGTCAGCAACAGGAACCCTTGGAGACAGATCAAACCAAGAAAGACGGTTCACAGCCAGATCAGGAAAACGGAATTGAAAGCTCCAATTCCAACACGCCACAAGGAGAACGCACGACGGACTCACCCAAGGAGGATGCACAACCATCTCACAATGCAGTCCTGCGGGTGGACCACCAACAGGGTCACGATCAACATTCAGCAGACAAAAGAAACACTTGGATCACTGTGCACAGATCCAGTAGAAGTGCAGGTGACAACACACCAACACCCAAACCAGGAGGAGCACACCTAGCCAAACCAGGAGTCACGATATCACAAGAAGTTAGATCCGTTACCAATCAAGTTGGAAAATCAACTGTTACCCAACCTAACCACTTGTCCCACCCAGCACCAACTCATAGCGGTCCGTCGTCCCATACTCCTTCTCACGTTCCAAAACTACAGAGATCAACAAAAATTGGGGGATCGACATCTAACGGTACAGCTGGGACAGTGACTAAACAAAAATAGAACACTGATAATCAAGGAGAACAAGAGTAAAAAGAACATATTGCCCGATTCCTCGACGACTTACAGAATCACCACGGCATATTTTTTTGCCTGTGGTTAAACCAGCTGAGAGGGCTGACATTAGTAACATTGCAACATTAGCCCAAGTCAGGGAAATCCTGGGTATCCATGAAGTCAGTACTCCTGCGACTGGCAACTGCCAAGTATATGCAGTCAGCCAATCACTGGCAAGTTCGCCACTAGACAGTTGCCCACCAACTGTAATGGAAGGAATCGCAACTGCACTAAAAGAAGGCCGCCTAAACCGAGCATTGATTGACTTTGATTTGAAGTTCCCGCCTGGGGTTAGAAAGCAGACGTTGTTAAGTCTGGGCAGAGGTCACGAGAAGATCTCCGCGAAGGAATCCATGAAGGAGTTCAAAGCGTACTTAGCTGCGTACGCATCTAGTGGTTCGAAAATGGATGTTAATGTCCACACGCAGGCATGGGGGAGTAATGATACATTAGAACATTACTACAACGAGAGATCTATTGTATTAGTCATCATGTTAATGTTGGGAAACCTGGGGCATCTGTTTTGTTCCGGAACTCAGACACAAACAAAACCGGAAATACGCATCCAGAGGTGAATACCCTGTTACCATAACGGATTGTGTTCGGCGGGTGCTGGACCAAAACCTTGAATTTCCAGGTCTATTTGACAAGTGGCCTTTACTTTTATACTTCGACAAGGCTCATTATTCAGCCTTTCTATATGGGTACCGGATTGAAGTGAATGGGATTATAGATAACCCGGATCAGAAAATGGATAGCAGCGGTATTAGTGGAAGCGATGATGATAGTGACGATTTTGACGATGTGAAATATCCTGAGTGCAAATCTCAAGTTAAAAGAACCGCCACGACCGATGATACTGATATTGTAATGACGGAGGAACAGACAGCACCTTACGACGGAACGTCTTACGACTATTCGTGAACGTCATCTAACAGGAGTCAAATGTCTACTTATAGTAGTCATTCACCGTGAGACCCAGATTCATGGGATGGGGATTTTGATGATCTGCTATAGCGTTTACAGGGTCCTACTATCCATCATGATTTAAAAGTGGAGATAATTTTGTCGAAACAAGGCTGTGTGAAGTTCTCTATTTTTGTCAGAAACAGTTGGAAGATTATCGATTCCAAAGCAAGAACATATTTTACGTCTCAATCTTAAGCAGGAAGCAGTGAGAACGTGGGTTATGCAGAAATATCAAATCTCGTTAACAGTGGTACTTTTAAATTTGGAGAAATCAAATCGAGAGAAAGGAGCAATTGCTTCTGGAAGGAGTTGATTCATCGTCATCTGAATTTGTACCGTCACAAGACAGCTCCATCACTAATGCCAGTGATTTAGAACCGTCAAATAAGCGTAGGTGTTTACGAGCAGACTGCACCTCCCCGGCGCTATCGCTGAATTTGGATGATCCACCCCGTCCAATCCTGCGCGAGATTATGAATTATTTTGATGAGATGAAGGAAGACTCTGACGATATTGACAGCTTTAGTCAACCGTGGTACGATAGGTGGGACGCATATCAGCAGGAATGGGAAAAGGCAACGAAGATTCCATTTCCAACCCTGGCATCCCCAACTTCTACCTGGAAAAGAGCCATAACTACAGAGGGTAATCGGATTCTTCATTTACTGAAGGGATATCCGGGTGTTAGATAGTCTTGGCCCTCAGCTACTAACCCTACTGACCAGTCTGGGGAGGGAACAATGTTGGTTAGGAATGTTGAGTCAAGGTAAACTGGGGAGGGAACAATGTTGGTTAGGAATGTTGAGTGAAGGTAAATCTGGGGAGGGAACAATGTTGGTTAGGAATGTTGAGTCAAGGTAAACGAGGAAAAATGGCCGGTATATCAAGTGAATGGTTCATTGAATGGAAGCGGAGATTGGTAAATCTATCGCATCCGTCACATCGTCAGGCGGTGATGGATAGCTCCCAACAATGGATTATTATGAAAAAGGCGAAATATGGTAACAGTCCACTAATAAGATTATGTGCACCCACACATTCACTAACACTAGCGCGCTGTCTACTATGTCCGTTTCTGCACGCGGAGGAATTAGCAGCAATTTTGGGGGAAGAATACCATCCCACAGACTCAATTTTAATGATGCTCCAGAGGCATTTCACAACACGGACTGCCGTTCCGTTCTACACTTAAAAGGTGCAGGCACTAATAGATGGTCATACAGACGCCTGGACAACCTGATCCAATTTACCGGTGCCGGACCAGACGGAGTCTAAGATTGAAAATACTTCGACCCGAGCACGAGCCGATCATTAATAAGGGCACTCCAAATGACGATGAAAAGGATCAGCGACA
>MIQA02022287.1:0-12394 GCA_001887855.2 Sclerospora graminicola | reverse complement strand
CAGGGTTCCATGAGAAAGGTCAAGTCGTATACCGGCTAGTACCATAAAATTCATTCCCAGTATCGCGTCTTGACCGGCTAACCGGCCAACCCAAGCATTAAAATAATAGACCAGGGATCCTGCCAAGGTGATTTTAACACGTGATCGTCCTTCCGTCATATATGAACTTTCGCCGATCCCAACACATTCTTGCCTCTGGGTACTGTCTATACGACATCCCACCTTACGAGCAAAGGCGGAGTCGATGATCGAGACTTCTGCCCCAGAGTCAAATAGAATAGTGGCTTTTCATTGTTGATCTTTCCATTAGCTTTAGCCTGTTTAAACCACTTGTCGGGAAAGTGATACTTCCAGTATCCTCGGGATTCACCGGGCAGTAGATCCAACTCCATGATCACGTCCGATCGGGAATATTCATCCACTCTGAGACTGTAGATCGGGCACCGATCGATGCAATTTGAATTAGAACATGTATTGTCGGTTATCTTCTTTTCCTCAAACTTATCTCTGCTACCGACATATGCATAAATGCAGAACGTAGATCGCTCGGCTCGAACCAGATTCCAACCTGGCGAGCGATCTAGTTGAACATCTTCTCGACGTCTGGTGGAAGCATACCAGCATGTTTAGTCGGCACATACCACTTGCGCATCAGGTTAAAAAAAATCTTCAATAGGGTAGGCACCGGCGTCATGAAGCTTCCCACAAGTTTTGCATACGAAAAAGCAATGATCAGAGGGGTGACCTTTACGATCACATTTTCCACACGAAATTCTTTTCCAACAATCACGATCTCCATGTTTGGTCGACCCACAATGCACACATTTCTTACGAGATCGGTCCTGATCAGGTTGAATACCACCAGGTTTCCGTCCATCCATGCCATTAGCCGATGATCTCGGGCGATACACTGGCTCCGTCGTAAAGATATGACGATACTGTTCCTCGTCCGAGCTCAGACTTGACTGACCACTTTCCTCTTCCGAACCGGAACTGTCTGATTCCTTCGTGATCATCCGAATTGCTCTGGCTGGTCGTGCTGCTGGTATCTTGCCCTGATCAGGGTGTGGCTTTGACCGGTACCGGTTCGATCCTACCTCGACCTTGGGCTGTCGACTTTTGGCCCGCTGCAGCATCCTCAGAGTCAGTTCCAGTTGCTCTGAGTCCTTTATACGGAGCAGGGTTAGCTGATCAGCCAGATCACGATTATCCAGAGTGCCAATGAAGTGTTCGACATGCTCGCGGGCTATATCCGGGTGTCGTGGGTCCTTGATCGGCATTTTCGCGCGTAGACCAGCAACATTCAGCCGATGTAAGTACTCGATCGGCGTCTCGTCGGATCTTTTCTTCATGTGGTAGTACTGTCTAGCGACAGACACCCCGAGTTGCAATACTGTTCTTCAAACTCTTCACACAAACGAGGCCACTTCAAACGCACTTCTCGACTCAGCTGTTTAAGCCAGTTCTTGGCCGGACCTTTCATTAGATCAGCGAAGATCAGGCATCTTTCACCTTCCGGTGTCTTGTTTCTCAAGAAGGCTGATTTAGTCCGACTCAACCAAGCTCTGGCCTGATCATCATCCATATCCTTGCCGGTAAAATCTTTCTATTCCGAGATCGCCGACATTCGCACTCGGGTGATCGTTCCGGAATCACTGTCAAATGCCTGTGCGGAGGCCATATTCGCCCTACGAGGCATCTCAATGTCCAGATCATCCGGATCGAAATGCTGACTGATCTCTCCTTCTGACTCCATGTCCACATCACTCCGTGGGGGTGATCTGTGAAATCGATCTTGGTGATCGGCCTGGCATATCGATCGAACAATTCCGGCTGATCGGACTGATTCCATATCCACGTCCACGGGTTTCTTGATCGGTTTCTCAGCGGATTGATTCATGTTTGATGCTGATCGCCATGGTTTTCCTTGCCCAGGTGTGTACTGAGGTAATCCATATTGTTCACTCGCAAATCGGTTCATCATAGTCGCGAACATGGTTCTCATTTGCTCTGGGACCTCCGGCATGTTGGTAGGGTCACTGCTGGTAGTTGGATTGTTCTGTGGAACTTCTTGAGCATCTTCAAAACTATCGTCCGATCCGACTCGACCAGGTTCAGGCTTTCTTTTCCTGTTCTGCGACTCGATCTTGGGGTCGATCTGCTTGATCTCTTTCGGGCCCAACGTCATACGTGTTATCCCAACCGAGGAGTCGGTGGAGGCCGCTCCAGATTGTGATGACGATTGATATATCGACTCAATATCCATAGGATATTCAACCAACTGTGATCGGTGTGAAGGATCCGTGATCGGCGACTGGACCACTGGGTTCGCCCCTAGTAACGAGGCAAGGTGATCATACAGAGTTGTCATAGCTTCTCTGATCGTTCCTTGGTCCAGATCGAACAGCATATTCGCGTCGAAGGCACCAGTAGTGAAGCCAACTTCGTCGATCTGCGCCAAGAGGTTTCTGATCAGATCAAGTTGACTGCCTGTGATAACCGGCCTGGTCGCCCGACCTTCAAGCTTCCCGATGATCTTGGGTTTAATGATCTTCATCACTCGGTTGGTAGCTAGTAACTTGTGAAACTCTCGAAGATAGAACAGTCTTTCCACATCTTGGACAGTGGTCTTCTCGGCTGGTTCGGTCTTCTTTTCGTCTTCCTCGAAGATCTTCGGTTTAGGTTTCACATATTTTTTAGGTGGATCGCAATGATCCGCCCCCATGTTTTTTCTGTCTTTTTCCATTTTCTTCTTATGCATAGGATCGAGGTTAGCACCTCGATCCTTTCCCGGGTTATAGTCAACTTTACTATAACCCAGATCGGCCCCGATCGGGGCCATGTGGGGAGTTATTTCATCTTTAATCTCGACCTGGCACTCCACCAGACCAGGTCGATCATCGCTTCCTTTAGAAATGGACAGCATCCGAGGCGATACGTCTTCCTCCAATACACCCGAAAAAGTTTCTTTCACTTTGATTTTCACATCTTTTTCATCATCAAAGGAATCACGGTGATATCCTGAGTCACCAAGTGATCCGGGCACGCGCACCATTGTGGTGGAGCCGATTTCCAAATCCAGGACGGAAGGCTTGGGCGGAATCCGGATACCCACTAGCCCGGACTACCAACTATTGGAGGGGGTACTCCGTCGATCCTGATCAGCATCAGAATGAGATGAATCACCATTGTGGTGACTGATCTGATCCTCCCGGTCATCTGGCCGGTCTTCATGCGCGTCAGGATCTATGTTTAACTTCATCTCACCTTGTGTACCCGTTGATCGGGGGTGGTTACACTCACTCAGGTGGACTCGGTGACGAAAACGATGATCTTGATCAGGTCGGAGGGGATGACCTTCTCGAGACGGGGGGTGTCCTCGGGTGGAAATCTTCACCGGAGAACGGGTTGGGGTCGATACTTAATCAGTATCTAGGCACTGATCGGGAAAGTTCGTCCGATCAGGCCAGCCAATGAGAGAGAGATAATAAGAAACCAAGAAAACGCCATCAAACCACGATCTTCCACAGTAATCCACAAACGTTATCTCCACAAAACCTTTTCCAAAAATTATTGACGTGTTCCAAACACGTGTGTGTTAAGGGTGAGGTTCGATCACCTAAACAAACCCGTCGGGGGTCTTCCGCTAAGCCAAAATGCGACTAAGCGCGTCTTAACCGGGAATTAAGTTGAGCTACAGGGGCCTAGTTAACTCTGTGCTCCCAATGACCGCGACACGTGGCGGAGCGACTCTTTGCTTAGGGGGTATATTCAATCCTGTTATTATATATGCAATATCCTGTACCTAGTGTACCATGCACCACCTCATGTGCCTGCCTCATACTTCGATCCTGTTCGCTTCGTCGCATGGTTGCATAGCACCACCTTGCCCATCCTGGCTGCACCTTCAAGCTGATCTGTGCCACTTCTGCCCTGATCACGACCCGACTCCTATAAAGATCTTCAACCCATCCTGATCTTCGATTAACGACTTTGAAAGCACTTGAGGTCTGCCCTTCTAACACTTGTCCACTTCGTACCCAGCCCGACTTAACCGAGAACTCCCCTTGTCTTCGTGTTTGAATGCCGGTTTGAGGCTGATCAGCCCCGATCACGATCGGCAGAGCGATCAGCCGAGTGATCAGGCAGTGATCAGGGCGATCAGCCCTTGATTACCTCGGGAACTCTCTGGGTCACCATCACAACGACTTTATTCATCTGCTCAACCATACTTCCGACCTTCATACCCTGTCGGGGCAACCATATAGCACCGATCTCGGCTGACCGGGCCTGATCAGGCTTGTCACGTCATCCTCGGACAAGCCCATCGGTCATCATCACTCACACAACTCGCCATTCCACATGCCCCACTTCATTCCACATCTGATCTTCATTCCTTGGGCATAATCGGTTGGCTCGGCCGATCGGGCCGAAACTTCGTGTCATGATCAACTTCAACACCTACACCGTTCATAGATCGGCTAGACGGCTGTCCCTGACACGTCCTGTCAACAGTTGCCCACCTCGTTTTACATCCACGGAAACTCCACTTAGTAATTGTGAAAACGATCATGATCGTGATCTCAATCGTTCCATCAGTGTCTGGGACTGGGCGTAATGACAGTACTTGGCTGATTTCTTCACATCGTGAATACCCGTTGTCCGCCACCTTTTCATCGTAACTGTGATCGGCCTTTCCCACCCATCAACAGCCTTATGTTGATGGGTGTTCCATCGTCACCAATCAACGGCCATGTGTGGTCCACTTCATTCTCAACATTTTTTAATCGCTTTACGACAGAGTTGGATCTACTGCCTGGTCAATCCCGAGGATACACGAAGTTACTTCACCTTTGGTTGAGAAGCCGGAATATGCTATTCCGACCAAGCGGTTAACCAGAAGACCGTCGGTCGAAGCGACAGGGGAAAACCGGATCAAAAAGGGTCCACAAATTTTGAGCATTATTGGACCCGGCTCACCGAAAGCAGCAGTTCCAGAGAGTGAAAATGATGGTGACGTGCTTAGAAACGATGATGAGGAGAAACAGGAAAATGAACCTGCCGAAGTCGTTGAGGACGAAGGTGAACCCGAAGTAGATCACCAATCGGATGATTCACAAGGGGCGACCCAAGATAATACCGAACCGGAGGGAATGGATCCGGTAGATGAACAAGTGTATATACATGAAGGTGGTGATCAATACATTGAAGGTATCGAGAAGCAGATGGCCGTTTTACCGGAAGTATCGCCCAATATAACAGAAGTCACCATGGAGGATCTACAGGTCGGTGATCCCGAATTGATCACTCCCGAGCAGATCGATTAACTAAAGAATATCATCTGGAAAAGGCGTCATTTATTGATTGGGAAGCGTAACGCCCTACCCCCAGCTGCTTACGGAGCTGTTGGTGATATAGACGTTGGAAATGCGAGACCGATCGCTCAACGTTTTCGCAAAGTCGCGCCACAATACCGGGAAAAGTTATCCGATTTGATCAAGGGCTTGTTGAGTACAAAAATCATCCGACCTTCAACATCGCAGTGGGCATCACCGATTGTGATTGTGATAAAAAAGAACGGGGTCGATATTCGACTTTGTATCGACTATAGAATGGTGAATCGCCTCACGAAGTTGATGGTCTATCCGATGCCCCTGATCAATGATTTACTGGAAGATCTGGACAAAGTTTTATGGTTTTGTTCGCTAGACATGGCTAGTGGTTTCTGGGTGGTTTCAATGACTGATCGTGCTCGAGAGATTTCGGCTTTCGTTACACCCTTCGGCCTTTTCGAATGGAACTGGATGCCGTTCGGTTTAAAGAACGCTCCACAGATCTATCAGAGATTGAATGACAATGCTCTCTATGGATATTTCCAGATCAGTGCCGATCGAGAAGCCACCGATCTACATGACGTGTTTACGGAGGGTGAACCGAACCAAGATCAGAGACGATCAGTTTTGGGAAGGCGATCATATATAGACGACATCTTGGTTACGGCAACATCATGGGATATGCTATGTGATAAGGTCGAACGACTGCTTGACACTTGCAAACGTTGGAATTTATCGATCAGCGTAGCCAAGAACTTCTGGGGTCAACCCAAGGTCGCCTACCTTGACCATAATGTGTCGATTCAGGGCTTGGAAGCAAACCCGAAAGACTTGGGTGCTCTCAGTAACCTTCCTTTTTCCCGATCACTGAAGGCTATGCAGTCTTTTCTCGGATCCCATTATTATAGCCGGTTTATCGAAGACTTCCCGATATATGCTGCTATATTATACGAGTTGAAGGAAGTGGATTATCATAGACTACGAGAGCGTGATCGAGTGGGAAAGTCACAGAACGAGACTAGTCGCGAAACCGAAATTGGATCTCAAGACTGGATCGCTGATCGATCGAACTGTGCCAGGGTCTGAAGGTCATATGGAACGAGCCATGGTAGCCTTCAGTATGTTGAAGGCGAAGATGATTTCGACCCCGATATTGAAACATTTCGATCCGGAAAAAAGATTCCCGTGAAGATTCTATATGCCAGTAAATGGGCAATATCAGCCGCACTGGTCCAAGATCACGATGGAGTATACTGTCCATTGACGTTTACAAGCCGGACGTTGAAACCTAATGACGTCAATTACGGCATAGTGGATAAAGAAGTGCTGGCACTATAACGCATACTGGATGTCTGTTAATCTATGCTGGTGACCAGACCGATCAACGTATTGTCTAGACGGTCCACTCTGGCTTGGTTATTGTCTTCGAACGGAATTGACTGAAGACTGGGGCGATGAGCAGTGCTGTTATCTCAGTGGACCTTCGAAATCATCAAATGCACCAAGGGTGAGGAAGAAATTCTCGAAACGCTAGCAGCCAGTATCACACCCCGATCAGAAGTCGATGAAGCTCTGATCGAGGTCGCTCCTCGGAAGCAACCGCGAGAATCAATCTTTTCACCCCCGCCGGTCATCGGCTCGGATGAAGACTTGATCGTCGTAAGTTTCGACGGATCAGCGAGCGTGAAGAAAGGCGTTGGGGCGTACAGTGCGTTGTTGTGGAAATTGCCGGAATGGATTATCATATCTGCTGGTTCAGATTATTCCCCGGGCAGCACAGTCAATAAATCCGAATATCGTGGTCTGCTGCTAGGTTTGGATCTCCTTCAAGAACAAAAGAGTGGAAGGGTAATCATATATGGAGACTCAAATCTGGTGATCCGGCAGATCACCGGAGAAATCGATTGCAAGGCTCCGCGCTTGAAGTTGCTGAATGATCTCGTTGTGAAAACCCAACGTGGATGGCCAAATCATGACCTCTTACACGTGAAACGTGACTGGAATAGGAGTGCTGATCACCTAGCAACGATGGCCATGCGTGATCAGACTGGATCGATGATTACCGATAAAGCATTGCTGGAGGAATTGGTCGAGTTTAATAGGTTGCCCGAGCTGATTCATTTGGAAGACAAACGGGAAGCAGCGCAAGTCTCGATCATGACGAGGTCACGAGTCAGATCAACACCCAACAGGCCACTTTCTCGAGAAAGTCTAACAGAAGAAATAGTACAGGAGATGCGGATTGAAAGAATTCTCAAGGCACTAGACGAAGAAAAATTGATCGTTGATTTGAAGGCTTTTCTGAATGGAGACTTGGACAAAGACAAATTGAGCCAGAATGAGGCAAAGAATTGTATTAAGATCGCTTCCCGTTACGAGATTGATGAACACGATTTGCTGTTCTATTATTCCCAAGCTGATCAGGCTGACGCAGACCTGGACCGATCAGCGAGACTTGTGATTCCGCAGACCTTACAAGCAGATATCTTGCATCATTATTACGTCAGTTTAGAGGGCGGTCACCAATGTGTGGGTCGGACATACCACAGGATTTGCAAACGCCTTCACTGGAGAGGTCTATATCGAAGTGTCCACTAATTTGTCGGAACGTGTACAGATTGCGAAACCGGGAAGGGTATACCGAATATCCGGGGTAGATCATCCGGGAACATCCAGGCGACTTATCCTTTCCAAGTGATAGCGATGGATCACATACTTTCCTTGCCGAAATCGTTCAAAGGCAATACAGAACTGTTGATCTGGACTGATCTGTTCACAGGATTGGTGATCGCGAATGCGGGGTCTACCCGAACAGCACAACAAGTCGCCTGCGGTTTTGAGGAATATGTCTTTAGGCGGTTTGGAGCAAGTGAGGTGATCAGGCATGATCGGAAACCAGGTTTTATGGCCGAGTTTTTCGATCATTCAATTAAAAGCTTGGTCAGAAACAAAGCGCGACCATGGCCTACTGTGGTGAAGCGATCGAAATATTGGGATTGAAGTGGACCACACATGGCCGATGATTGGTGATGATAGAGCACCCATCAACATATGACGGTTGATGGGTGGGAAAAGGTTGATCGCGAGTAAGAAGAAAAGGTTGGCCAACGGATATTTACGATATGGAAGAGTTAGCCAAGTATGGTCGTTAAGCCCGGTCCCAGGCACTGGCGGAATGATGAAGATCGCGATCACGATCGTTGTCACAGTCACTAAGTGGAGTTCTCGTGGATATAATAAAAATGGTGATTGTTGACATGGCATACCAAGAGCAGGTGATCAGCCGATCTCCGAACGGTATATTGGTGGAAGCCGGCTATGATACAAGGTTGCAGCCTGATTGGCTTGTCACGCCCGGAGGAAGAAGATCAAATGATGAATGAAGATCGGGCAGGTGGATTAACAGGTTATACGAGTGATGTGAACCTTTGATTGGTCCGAAGATGATGTGGCAAGGCCTGATCAGACCTGATCAAGCCTGATCAGGCCTGATCAGCCGAGATCAGTCCGGTATGGTTATCCTGACGGTGTATTAAGATCGAAAGTATGGTTTGGAAGATGAATGGAGTCGTAATGATGATGACCCTGGACGTTCCCGAGGTGATCAAGGGCTGATCAGGCCTGATCACCTGGTCGATCACTATGGCGATCATGATCAGGGCCGATCAGCCTTTGATCAGCGTTGATAAGCAAGGGCAAGTGAGTTCTCGGTTTGGGCGGACTATATATGAAGTGAACAAGTGCTGAAGAGCAGGTCTCAAGTGGTTTCAGGGTCGTTTGTTGAAGATCAGGATGGGTTGAAGATCTTCTGAAGAGTCGGGTCATGATCGGGGCAGAATCGGTACAGGTCAGCTTGAAGGTGCAGCCAAGATGGGCAAGAGAGTGTTACGCAACCGTGCGACGAAGTAAATAGGTTCGAAGTAAAGGTCAGGCATGAGTTGAGGTATGGTACACAGGTATAGGACTTTGCGTATATAATAACAGGTTTAGATTTTCCCCCTAAAGCAAAGAGTCGCTCTGCCACGTGTGCAGTCATTGGGAGCACAGGGTTGATTAGTCCCCTCTTGCTCATCTATTTCCCGGTTAAGACGTGCTAAGGCGCATTTTGGCTTACCGGAAGACCCCCGACGGGTTTGTTCTAGGTGATCGAACCTCACCCGCAACGCGCACGTGTTTGGAACACGTTAAGAATATTGGTAAAGGTTTTGTGGAGATAACGTTTGTGGATTACTGTGGAAGATCGTGGATTGATCGCATTTTCTTGGTTTCGTTATACCTCTCTCTCATTGGCTGGCCTGATCAGACGAACTTTCCTGATCAGTGCCTAGATACTGAATAAGTGTCGACCCCAACCCGTTCTCCGGTGAAGATTTCCACCCGAGGACACCCCCGTCTCGAGAAGGTCAAAACCTCCGACCTGATCAAGATCATCCTTTTCGTCACCGAGTCCACCTAAGTGAGTGTAATCAGCCCCGATCGACGGGCACACAAGGTGAGATGAAGTTAAACATAGATCCTGACGAGCATGAAGACCGGCCAGATGACCGGGAGGATCAGATCAGTCACCACAATGGTGATTCATCTGATTCCGATGCTGAACAGGATCGACGGAGTACCCCCTCCGATAGTTGGTCGTCCGGGCCAGTGGGTATCCGGATTCCACCCACGACTTCGGTCATGGATTTGGAAATCGGCTCCACCACACTACCGTCCGCAGGCGAACGGTAAGGCCGAGCGTATGGTGCAGACGCTAACCAGAGCTATTAAGATGTATGTCGCGGATTCTGCTCAACAAGATTGGGATGAGTATGCAGAGAGACTGGTATTTGCGTTAAATTCTTCTTTCGATCGGATCAGGGGAGATACTCCGTTTTACTTGGCGTATGGTTGGGACCCCCGATCTACTATCGAATCGGTGATTCCCGTCGGATGTACCCGAGGTCGAGATCGCGAAGCTCGTCGATGGCGTATGGGACTCCAGCGCCATTATCAACATGCGCGAGAACAAGTGAATGAACGGCTGCGGAAGGCGATCCAAGAGAGAGCTGATCGGAATAACGACCAAGCCGATTCGCATAATATCGAACCGGGATCAAGGGTCTGGCTTTACTTGGATCGTGTGAAGGAAGGATACGCCCGGAAGTTAGCGCATCTGTGGCATGGACCATTCCGTGTATCCGAATTCATCGGCGACCATGCTGCTCGGTTAATTACGGCTGGTACCGATTACGGAGTTTTCCCGATCGTCCACTTGTCGAAGCTGAAGCTAGTCCGGGAATACCCCGATCGCCCAAAAACCAGGTTGTCATCCGATGATCAGCCAAGGTTTGACTTCGACGAGGCTCTCTTGCCCGAAGACAGTTGGGAAAGAACGTTGGATCAAAATGAATTTGAAGTTGAGAAGATTTTGGATACCCAATCAGGCAACAGGACCCGATTTGGTCGAACCCATCGTGATTACTTGGTTCAGTGGAAAGGTTATGACGACTCAGCATGGGTGGATGAGCGGGACCTCAACTGTGGAGCTTTACTAAGGGAGTTTGAACGCGATCGGGTGAGACGAAACCGATCTGGAGTTATTCAAACTCACGAAGAAGGCAACCAGGAGTCGCAATAGTCTGGGTTGACATATTACGATGGATCAGCCAATGGTAATGGTCAAACCAAGTTGAGATCAAGTTGATTGAGCTGGTTCGGAGTCAACGGACATGCATATACGTATATTCATGACAATTACATTCACGTGTATATGAACAATTGGACACACAAGATGAGGATAACGCTGGGAATCTGGATATTATATTTTGGATATGGAACATAAGAATCATCAGAAAGTTATCGTGATATATTAATGGTAAAGGAAAATGAAATGAGACTGTTATCACGACAACTATGGGCCATAGTTCGCGCGTAGACGGGAGATCTGGAGCGCCGGGTGATCCATGGGGCTTATGCGGTATTGGTTTTGCCAAGGATCTTGACGATCGGCGAAGTCCAAAGCATCTTGCAACGTGCCAATCGGAGGAGGGTGAGTCCCCGCGTCAGATGAAACACCTTGTGAATCCACCCGACGAATATGTAGATGCAGCACGGAGCACGGCGGGAAACAGGAAGACGTTCAAGTCGTACACACCGATCTGGATCCCATTCACTACGAAGTCACAAATCGCGGCCCAAGCAGCCCCAGCTTTGCTGCGGCGACGCTTGCGAGCATGGAAATACGACTCAAGCCAAGCATCCTTGGATATGGTCGAAGTGATCGTGAAGTGATGAGTCGCCTCCCATAGCGCCTGACCATGGTCCCGGCAATACGAATCCAGGCGTCTCTTCAGAGCTCTAAACCAGGGGCGATCAGGAAAGTCCAATCCGGGCATAGGCTTCGCGAGAACCTCCCAAGGCTTCGAGTTGATCAAGAGCTCGATGATCCTAGGTTTCAGCAGTTGAGGTTGCCAGTCTTTTTTCTTGAGCCTCGACGACCTGGCCGGAAAAATCCACCTTGGCGGACGGGACCAGCAGCGAGGAACGCTTATTCTCCTTATCAGGAAGGCCACAGGCGTTAGGTCCCACAACAGAGGATGACTCCAAGGCTGTCGGGTCACCATCAGGGCCTTCGACGGTTTCCCTTGCAGAACGACGTTCAGGTCCATGAATTTCATCTTCGGGTCGTAGCTGTAGTCGTCCCGCTTGAGCGTTGATTTACTCGCTGGGATGAAGACGGCACTAAAGTCGGCCGGTCTAGCAGTTGGCGTCGCATCGTCGGTCGGATAATAACCAAAGGCAGCTGGAACCGGTCGCTTGTCTTCCAAATCATCCTCTCCATCGCCGTCCGAGTCAAGCAAAGCGATGGACTGAGTCAATGAGGCTGAGCCCGGCGAGGTCGTGACCGAAGCTGCACGATCAGCGCTGCGTGACTTGGCTAAAGCAGTTTGAGTTCGCTCGTCCAGATCTGTCGACTCATCGTCGGAGTCGTCGACGAAGCGAGAGCGTTTAGCCGGAACCGTTTTCCTCTTCGGATGACTTGCCCGTTTGCGCTACGCCGAACCCAGGGACGACGAGACCGG
>MIQA02022285.1:0-11074 GCA_001887855.2 Sclerospora graminicola | reverse complement strand
GAAATGTTGGCGAAGCACGGGTTAAAAAATTCAAACCCTGTGCGCACGCCCATAACCGGCACGGACGTGGATAAAAATCTAAATGAATTGCTTCCTGAAAGAACTAGTGGCAACAGTCCAAGTGTGAAAAATTTTCAGTCATTGGTGGGTAGTTTACTGTGGATATCTCGCTGTACTCGACCAGACATATCATTTGCGGTTCATCGTGCCACACGCCGTACACATGCGCCAACACTTTATGACTATAATGTGGCGAAACGGGTGGCACGATATTTGCATGGTACGAAAGGACTGAAATTGAAGTTGACGCATGATAATTGTGGAAGTGTACCATTGCGAATTGTGGGATACAGTGACGCAGATTTCGCGGCAGATAAGGACGACCGAAAAAGCGTCAGTGCCAGTGTTACGTTTGTGAATGGAATCATTGCGGGATGGACGTGTAAGAAGCAAGGGACGGTGGCACTTTCGACCGCCGAAGCCGAATTTGTAGCGGCAGCGATGTGTGGAAAAGAGGTGTTAGGTGTCCGAGAATTGCTCGAAGAAATTGGGGTGCAGGCGAAGACGCCGATAGTACTCAAGATTGATAACCAGGCGGCGATCAAGCAGCTGGAGAGTGAAGCCAGCGCCGCAAGCACCAAGCATGTGGACGTCAAGTTGAAATTCCTGAAAGACTATGTGAAGAAAGGAAGTGTACACCCGGAACATGTTGGGACGAAGGACATGGTAGCGGATTTACTCACGAAAAGTTTTGATGCACCCCGGATGGATGACCTGCGTAAGCAAATTGGTTTGGAATAACTGGAGCTATATTGAAATAACTGGAGTTATGGATGGATAGGTTCACGGTATGGATGAAACGGTGGACGATATATTTTTACATTTAATTTTCGAAGTGCTAAGCCTACCGACAGACTTGGATGGAGTGTTGAAATTGGTTGCATAAGGATGTACGTGGTTGAGAACCACTATACTGAATTTAAAGTATACAAGACCGACGAAGGGCATAGTCACATGAAAATCAGGTTAAGTCTATTTAGTGTAGATTTTTAACTTTTACATAAATAAATCACTTTTTACTTTTAGCCATACTTAAGACGCTCTTACGTGACCCCTCTTGCGGACTCGAGTGTTTTTTCGGTCCCGCATTGACATTACGCACACTGGAAGTTGGAGCAAGGGAATTGTTATATTACAACTGTTTCCTGTTACGTTTCTATTTCTCGTTTTGGATAAAGTGGCATTTTCTTCGCTTTAATTATTTCACGTACCTTTGTGGAGTTCTCGTGCACTGGCCGGCTCGCTTACTTTACGTGGTACTGGAGTGTGGCGCTAATTCAGTGGTTTACTTTCGACATAACCTAGGATGACATTTGCAAAAAATAAAGCCTTTTTAAACGTGACTTTTTATTTTTGGTTGGTGTTTTTTGTCAATGGGCACTCTTCGTGTTACGTCCACATCAGCTATATCTGTGCGCTTCATGTTACTGTGGTGTAGTCGCTCTCAGAAAATCTTCCTGAGACGCGAACACCCACGGGGGTCCCAGACGACTGACTACCGGAGGGGGTACTCCGTCCATCCGAGTCATGATCCGATCCGGCTTGAGGCCGGCTGGATCGGTCGCTTCCATCCGCTTGATCGCGACTGCTCGAATGTTGCATGTTAAAAGCTCACCTTGTGTACCCGTCAGTACTGGGTGGTTAGCTCTCTTGATGGACCCTAGGGCGAAAAGTGTAAATCCGTCCAATAGGGAGATGAAGTGTAGGACTAGGGGTAGCTCCTGGGCGGAAATCGTCACCGGGGAGCTCGTTGGGTAATATACTTGAACTTTGTATAGTGCCGGCTGGGCCGAGAATAGTCGATCGGCCAGCTAAACCAATAGGACACTTGAAGTTTGTATAGTACCGGCTGGACCGAGAATAATCGATCGGCCAGCTAAACCAATAACAATGAAGGGCGAATCCAAATGTGTATCCACAGAAGGCCAAATGTCACCACTTCCCAATACTTGATACCGTGTTCAAAACACGGGCGACTTGAGGTGAGTATACGAAGTCGCCGCGACTCCCGGTCAGGGGACTTCCGGTGGGTTAACTTAACCTTCCCCGGGCAAACCAATAACAGCAAGAGGGGACCTTGTTAGCCCTCTGCCGTGAACCAATAAAAGCGACTTGTGTCTAAGAAAGCGAAACGTATACTGATTTATCCTATGTCCAATACTCCCTTTGTGTAACCTACCTCAAATAACACGCCTGACCAGTCATGTACCTTACCCACGCAACCCGGCTAACTCCGACTCTGTGTACCGGTACGGCCGGTACACCAACCCCAAATGGTACCAACCCGGCCGGTACACTGAACCCATATGGTACCAGTCCGAATGGTACATTGTACCCGACCGGCTCGGCCGGATAGCCACCCATCCGCGCCCCTCGGCCGCTGACGCTAGCAGTCCCTTGGCAGCCCTTCCTACGATCCCGGTGCATACTCTTTCCACTAGAACAATCCTCTTCTTCCGGGCTCCTTCCACTCCATCCTTACGAACAGTCCGCCATCTTGGCCGTCCGCCATCCGCGCCTCGGCCGTCAAACCTCCATAGTCCTGCCGTCTGCTCAGCCCGCTTATCCGACTATCCTCGCCCGCCGACTTGGTTTCCAGCCAGGCACCGCCCGACCGCCTACCAGGGTGCCGGGCAGTCCCAAATTACATCTTATTCCTGGCCGGTCTGGGCATCCGGCTTAGGGTAACATTTTGGCCAATCCGGTGCGAGCATCCATCATCACTAGTCCGTTAACTTCTGGAGCACTTCACCACAGCCGCCCCTGAGCCTTGTCGCAGCCGCACAACGGTTGAGGCACGCGCTCATCACATTTCCCACACTTCGATTTTCCACGCCTCTATGTCTGATCGTAACAACGCCCCCATTGCTCCTGTGCCGGGCCACTCCCCAGTCAATACCCAGCTATCGGCCGTAGGACCGGATGCTCATCAGGCCGGCCCAGAGCATCGCCCCGGGCAACCTGACCTGGCCGCTCTGCAAGCTCAAGTCGCTGCGTTGACCGCTCGCGTGGCCAGTCTAGAGCAAGCGAACACCGATTTAGCTGCGACCGCCCGGCTGGCTAGCCAGCAAGCAGACGAATCTCGGGTCCGGGAAGTCCTAGCGACTTTTCAGTCTCGCGACCGGATTGGCCAGCTGGAAAACGAGAACGCCGACCTTCTCCAAGCGAGAGATCGCCTCCGAAAACAGTCGGACTCACAGCGTGTCCAAAACCAGAAAGTCATGGCTGCCTTGAAAATCCAAAGTAAGTACCTTCCGCTTGTTCTGGTTCGCCTCCCACTCATTCACTCCGTGTATGCTCTTAGACCAAAACGTCATGAACCTCCGTGTCTTGATGATCGAGTCTTTCCAGACTGCGCGTGAGTTGACGACGCGCTACGACGGCTATATCAAGCTCTCCCAACGGTTGGAAGGTGCGCAGCAGGAACTGGGCAAGTTGGAGGTTCGCCGGATCCGTCTTGCTAAGAAGCTAACCAAGTACCAGAAGGCGCTATACCAATCGGCCGATGCATCGGCCGACCTTAAGCGCCGGGTCCGGGAGCTTGAGGCCGCATACGCTGAAACCCAATCGGGAGTGTGTGACGCCCGGGAGGCGTTCACTCGGCTTGCGGAAGAGCGTGCGGATTGCTTTTCTTCTCTCCAGGAAGATCGGGCTCGTCTAGCAGCTTCGGCATCCCGGGTGAGAGGTCTCATGAAGGGTCCTGCTCCCATCCGGGAGGCTATCAGGCACCTCCTTGAATTGGCCTGTCCGCGGGACCCTGGTCAGGCCGCTTCCGCCACGCCCCTTCTTCCGTCAGCTGCTAATTCCGCCGCGGCCGTTCAGACATCTGACGCGGGAACTCCCGCCCCCGGTCCAGCGACTGGTGATACGGGAAAAGTTTCTCGCTTACGGATTTGGAATACTTCCCAGGACCCTAACCCGCCGCCAGCGCCAGTCAACCAGCAGGCGGCTTCTCCCCTGTCCACTGAAGATCCGCCTGGGCACAAAGGCAAGCGCCGATCCAGTCGGGTTGCGTCGCTTCAAGGCCCCGTGGCAGCCAAACGGCCCAAACGGTCCGCCGCGCCGGTGAGCGCGGCTCTAGTCCATGGGGAGAGCGGGCCGGGTCCTAGGCCCACTTCGATGTCGGCTCCGCCGGCTTCAGGAAAGTCCCCCCGTCGTTCTCGCGCTGCCAGATCTTCGTCGAAGGCTCCGACTACTCCGGCTCTCCTTGGCGTTTCCCCTCATGACCCCCAAGGCCCATCCACCGCCTCTCCTGATGGAGGAGAAGCGTCTGGCCTATCGGGGTTGGATTCTGACGAGGCTACCACCGAGGACCTCGAGGAATTACCTTCCCCAGACCCCTTCGCCTTCGACGAGAACGAGTCCAAGGAATCCTCGGAGGAGTCTCCTCCGTTGTGGATTCCCCGCCGGAAGGTCATGACGGCCCTCGAACTGGCCGCGGCGGTCCCTTGGTCAAAGGTGCAGTTGGAAGGTCTGCGTATCCAAGACCTCACTGGCGCCTTGGTCACCAAGTCGTTGACTCGTCCGCCGCTGTGGATATTCCCACCGGCCCTCGCCGTGCCCAAGGCCGAGGACTGGAATGCCAAGCTTGTGGCGATTGGGCCGCTGAACGCAATTCTGTCACAGGAACCTTGGGCCATACTGGCGACAGAGATGCCGGACATCGGCCTGCCTCGTGCTGGCTGGTTCGCGGAATTGCGGGAAGTCTGCAAGGAGTACCTCTCCCGGCATGGACAATCCATCTGGGAGTCAACTCATCACCTTTGCATTTCTGTTGCCGCCGGGCGCGAATCTCCCGAGCTAGCCAAGTACTGGATCGACCGCAAGAACCGTCGCAAACGCGCGACTGAAGGCTGGGCTAAGGTCTGCAACTTCGTGGTCGATGGAATCCAACGCGGCCACTGCGACCTGGACATTTTCCTCCACCCGATCATGCTACATCTGGCCAACCGCCGCGTGGAGAAGAGCGGGATCTCGGCCGAAGGCGGGACTTGGTATCCAGGTTTGGGCAAGTGTCAGGCTCCCACTCTCCAAGCTTCTCTCGATGCGCTCGACCAACAAGATCCATGGCGTAACCAGTTTCGGCAGGATCCCGATCGTCACCCTGGCCTCCGCGTACCCCGACTCCGGAACAAGTTTCGCTGAGCTTCGTCAAGGGTGTCCCACGAGGCTAGCCTTGCATACATCGTCTTCTTTATTTGTTACTGGCTGTTAACCTCGATAATACACTTTTCTTTCCATTTTTTACGTAAGAAACCGCTTGCTCATCTTCTTCGTCTGACTTCTCCCATCCGGCACCATACTGAATCGAAGACAACTCCGGAAAACCATTCCATCCGGCACCATACTGAATCGAAGACAACTCCGGAAAACCATTCCATCCGGCACCATACTGAATCGAAGACAACTCCGGAAAACCATTCCATCCGGCACCATAATGAATCGAAGACAACTCCGGAAAACCCTTCCATCCGGCACCATACTGATTCGAAGATAACTCCGAAAAAAGACCGATCGGACCCGACTAGCTCCATCCACCGATTACTCGGCTGAGTGGTGTTATCTGGTCCGGCCGTGCCTGTTGCCCTGGGGCCGGGCGGACTAGTTCTCTGTCCCACCTTCTTCGTGGGTCTGCATAACTCCGAAGCGATTCCGGCTAGTCCGCCGGCGGTCAAACTCTCTCATTAAAGCTCCGCAATTTAAGTCTAGCTCGTCCACCCACGACTGCTCCTCGCAATTTTTCCACTGCACGAGAAACTCCCTGTGAATCCGCCCAAACCGGGTTTTCCGTCCGTTCCGGACGTCCAAAATTTCTTCTACCTCGTACTCGTCCGGGTCTAACGGCTTGTCCCAACTGTCTTCCGGCAGCAGAGCTTCATCGAAATCTAACCGGCCATTTTCCCCTGCAAGGCGTATATTCGGGCGGTCCGGGAAGTGCTTCGCCAACTTCAACTTGGAGACATGTACTATCGGGAAAACGCTGTATTCCGTACCGGCCGTGACTAGCTTAACTGCATGATCCCCGACCAGTTCTGCCACTCGGAAGGGGCCATGCCACATATGCGCCAGCTTCCGCGCATAGCCTTCCTTGACCCGATCCAGATACAGCCACACCCGGGCGCCGGGCTCAATGCCGTGTTCCCCGGCGCGGTCGTTGTTTTGGTCGGCGCGATCCTTGATTGCTTGTCGGAGACGTTCGTTTACTTGTTCCCTCGCCAGTGAGTAGTGGCGTTGCACTCCCATCCTCCAGCGGCGAGCGTCTCTGTCCCGGCTTCTGGTGCACCCTATTGGTATGGCGGCTTCCAAAGTGGATCGGGGATCCCATCCGTAAGCCAGATAAAAAGGGGTGTCGCCCCTTACCCGGTCGTACGACGAGTTGAGAGCAAAAACCAGTCTCTCGGCATATTCGTCCCAGTCGCATTGGTCCGCCTCCACCACGTACATCTTGAGGGCTCTGGTTAGGGTCTGGACCATCCTTTCAGCCTTTCCATTCGCCTGCGGGCGGTAAGCCATAGTGGCGCTCTGCTTCTGTCCTAGGATCTTACTGAAAGCTCGGAATACGTCTGCCATAAATCCGGGCTCCCTATCGTGCCGGATGACCTCGCTCGCCCCGAAACGCCTGAACACACATTCTTCGTAACTTTGCGCAACCTGTTGGGCGGTACGGGTGGAACCAGCCTTTGCTATAACCAGCCCGGTAAACAAATCCGTCCAGATCAGCAGCTCCGTATACCCATTTCGAGATTTGGGTAAGGACGGGATATGGTCCATCGCGATAACTTGAAACGGATAAGTGGCCTGTATGTTGCCAGGCGACCGTCCTCTGATGGTCGGCCGGCCTTTCCCGGTTTCGCAATCTGGACAGCTCCCCACGTAGGCCTGAACGCTACGGTAAAGCCCCCGCCAGTGGAAATGTGTCTTGACCTTGTGATATGTCCGGCCGATTCCTTGATGCCCCCCTTCCAAGCTCACATGGTAATGATGGAGAATATCCGGCTGTAGAGTAGCGGGTACGACTAGCCGAGCTGATCTATCTCTCTCGATCTCCGGCTGGTCGGCGTCTCGATAGAAGAACAGTAGCCCGTTTTCGTCCACTTCGTAATCCGGGGCCAACTTGAAACATTCCTTAGCTTGTTCGGCGGTCAATTTATTCACTTCTCCGTTAAGGTACGCCTTGAGATCCACTATCCACGCTTCCTCGTTCTGCGCTTGGAGAATCCGCTCTGCTCGCAACTGTTGAACTATCCCCTCGGTCATTGTTTCTGGGGATAGTGGGCCATCGGCTGAAGAACGACGCTTCTGCGATCGGGTGACGGCGTTCACCCGGATTGTCTCGTCCGTGTTGGCTGGATGGATGATCTCGGGCAACCGGTTGATCTCCGTCAGGTCTGATAACAGAGCCGGATCGGAAACCGTTACCCCCACGTTGTCGCGCATGGCCAGCGTGGCCAAGTGATCCGCGCTCTTATTCCAGTCTCGTTTGACGTGCAGCAATTCGTGTTCCGGCCACCTCCGCAAGGCGGACATAACCCGATCATTTAGCAGTCTCAGCCGCGGCGCCTTGCAATCTATCTCTCCGGTGATTTGTCGGATCACTAGGTTGGAATCACCGCATATGATGATCCGCCCCTGTGTCCGGCCAGCCAGCAGATCTAGAGAAAGCAGCAGTCCTCTATACTCCGCTTCGTTCACCGTGATGCCAGGCGTGAAATCCGAGGCGGCCGCGATCGCCTTCCATTCGGGCAGCTTCCACAAAATGGCACTATAGGCTCCGACCCCTTTCTTTACACTCGCCGACCCATCGAAACTCAAAACCATTAGTTCCTCCGTGGGTCCCACTGTTGGCGGCGGCAACACAATAGTTTGTCGAGGCTGCTTCCGAGGTGCGATCGCTATCAGTGCTTCCTCCACTTCTGCCCTGGGGGTAATGCTGGCAGCCAATGTGCCCAGTATTTCCTCTTCCCCCTTAGTACACTTAATCACTTCGAGGGACCACTGAGACAGCAGAGCCGCCCATCTCCCCAGCCGGCCATCAATCCCATTCGCCGTCAGGAGCCATGATAGGGTCGACCGTCTGGATAGTACTTTGATAGTCCGAGACACCAGCATAGTATAACACACATCCAAGATCCGTAATAGAGCCAGAACTTCTTTATCCACCAATCCGTAATTAACTTCATTAACTTTCAGGGTCCGGCTGGTGAAGGTCACGGGACAGTACACTCCATCATGATCTTGCACGAGAGCGGCCGAGATGGCCCACTTGTTAGCGTAGATGATGACCACCGGAGTCTTGTTAACATCGAAATGTTTCAGGACCGGTGTGGTCGCCATCTTCGCTTTTAGCATGCCGAAGGCCACCATCGCTCGGGTCATGTGGTCGTCCGGGCCGGCTGCGCCGGGGTCCGGCGGCCGGTCGCTTGTCTGGGCAGACAAGGGCGCTTCCCCATTGGCTGAACTACCCGAAAAGGGCGCTTCCTCATTGGCCGAAATTCCTGAAAAGGGCGCTTCCCCATTGGCTGAAATACTCAAAAAGGGCGCTTCCTCATTGGCTGAAATTGCCGGCCCGGCCCGCGTCTCCGCTTGCCTATCCTGCTCTCTCAGCTTATGGTAATCCACCTCCCGCAACTCATACAAGACCGCCGCATAGACTGCAAAATCCTCGATGAACCGACTGTAATAATTCAGGCTGCCCAAAAAGGATTGCATAGCCTTTAGGGATCGCGGGAAAGGCAGATTACTCAAGGACTCCAAATCCTTCGGGTTAGCCTCCAATCCGGCAATCGACACTTGATGACCCAGATAGGTCACCTTAGTCTTTCCCCAGAAACTCTTAACCACACTAATCGAAAGATTCCACTTTTCACACGTAATCATCAACTTCTCCACTTTGTCACACAGTAAATCCCAGGTAGTTGCCGTAACGAGAATGTCATCAATGTAAGACCGCCGCCCCAAAACTGAAGGTTTTGGGTCGGGGTCCGGGTCACCTTCGGCGAACACATCCCCGACCAGAGCCGGATCTTGATCCGCCTTGATCTTGAAGTGTCCGTACAGCGCGTTATCTATCAGCCGTTGATAAATCTGCGGAGCATTCTTCAGACCGAACGGCATCCGGTTCCACTCGAACAACCCGAAAGGCGTCACGAATGCAGAGATCTCCCGTGCACGATCGGTCATAGAGACCACCCAGAATCCACTGGCCATGTCCAGTGAGCAATACCACAAAACTTTATCCAGGTCCTCCAGCAGGTCGTTTATCAGCGGCATCGGATAAATCATCAGCTTAGTCAGCCGGTTCACCAGCCGGTAATCGATGCACAACCTTATATCCACCCCATTCTTCTTAATGATAATTACGATGGGCGAAGCCCATGGCGAGGTGGACGGCTGAATTATCTTGGTGGCCAGCAAACCCTTGATAAGCTCTGACAGCTTTTCCCGATATTGGGGGGCGACTCTTCGGCATCTCTGTGCTACCGGCTTGGCACCTCCCACATCGATATCACAAACCGCCCCATGGGCGGCCGGAGGAAGTGCGTTCCCTGGTCCGATCAACAGATGTCGTCTTTTCCATATAATATCCTTCAACCTGCTGATCTCCTCCGGGGTGTTCACGTCCGGGTCTCCCACTTGTAGATCGTCGATAGTGACTGCTGGGGGGCAGGGGGTCACCTCAGGTAGCACCGCCATCTGTTCTTCCATGCCTTCAACATATAGTTCGCCCCCTTCATGAATGCAGACTTGATCGGCTTCGGCCGCTTCGGGATTCTGCTCGGCCGGCTGGGCCGATCCGCTTCCTATTTCGACTCTCGGGCTGCCGATCGCTTCGGCATTCGAATTCTGCTCGGCCGGCTGGGCCGATCCGACTTCACTTCGGTCGTCACAACCGTCATCGGGGCTGACCGTATATGCAACCCTGCTTGGTCCTTTCTCCCGACCCTGTCGTTCGTCCGTCTCCCTCCGAGTGGGCAAAACCAGTTCCGCGATCGGGGCGTAGCTTCGGTCAATGCATTCAGCCGGATCCGGCGACGGCCGGCTCCGCGTCAATATTTTAGAAGGGGTCCGGTACTCGGGTTTATCCACCATCGGAGTCTGGTCCTCTTCTAATTCTTCCTCTTCGCTGACAAGATCGGTGGTTGCCTGAAAAGCCAGGTTTTGCCACTCGATATAGCGTCTTGAGCCAACAGTGACATAGCCCGGCCGGCGGGGCACTTTATCCTCGGCCAGCCACATTCCAATAATCACATCTTCATGCAAGGTGAGGGGTTTTTCAGAGATGTTGGTCACGCTTATGAAGTTGAGATGTCCACTCCCTTTAACCACAGATGGTACCCAGCACTCGCCCCTTGTCAGCCATAACTTACTCCGTCGGTCGTGCGGCCGTAACATTACTTCCACCGCCTTTCCCACTGGCACCGTTACAAACTGACCTAGCTTGAGGAACGGGACGTGGGCGCCATATAAGGGCCGCCGGCCGGCCAGCTGGATCTGTACCTCGTCCGGCAACGTCAATGTTCCATGCGATAAGTCCAGCCGTATACCGGCCGGGACCATAAAATCCATGCCCAAAATTGCATCCTGCCCGGCCAACTTGCCTACCCAGGCGGTAAAGTAATATACCAACGACCCAGCTAACGTAATCTTGACTCTTGTCCTTCCTTGGGTCATGTACGAACTTTCTCCAATGCCTATACATTCCTGCCGCTTCGTCTCGTCTATCTCACACCCCACCTTACGAGCAAAGGTGGTGTCTACGATAGACACTTCTGCGCCAGAATCGAACAACATGGTCGCTTTCTGGTTATTGATTTTTCCATCCGCCTTGGCCTGCTTGAACCATTTATCCGGCGAGTGATATTTCCAATAACCTCGCGACTCGCCAGGTAACAAGTTCAATTCCTTTCGCACTTCAGACCGGGAATACTCATCCGTCCGTATACTGCTCACCAGGAAGGGGTCAGCCGTACCGGCCGGGGACCGGGTGACGTAATCGTCAAACTTACATGTATTG
>MIQA02022284.1:0-12637 GCA_001887855.2 Sclerospora graminicola | reverse complement strand
CGCTAGCAGTCCCTTGGCAGCCCTTCCTACGATCCCGGTGCATACTCTTTCCACTAGAACAATCCTCTCCTTCCGGGCTCCTTCCACTCCATCCTTACGAACAGTCCGCCATCTTGGCCGTCCGCCATCCGCGCCTCGGCCGTCCAACCTCCATAGTCCTTCCGTCTGCTCAGCTCGCTTATCCGACTATCCTCGCCCGCCGACTTGGTTTCCAGCCAGGCACCGCCCGACCGCCTACAAGGGTGCCGGGCAGTCCCAAATTACATCTTATTCATGGCCGGTCTGGGCATCCGGCTTAGGGTAACATTTCGGCCAATCCGGTGCGAGCATCCATCATCATTAGTCCGTTAACTTCTGGAGCACTTCACCACAGCCGCCCCTGAGCCTTGTCGCAGCCGCACAACGGTTGAGGCACGCGCTCATCTCATTTCCCACACTTCGATTTTCAACGCCTCTATGTCTGATCGTAACAACGCCCCCGTTGCTCCCGTGCCGGGCCACTCCCTGGTCAATACCCAGCTATCGGCCGTAGGACCGGATGCTCATCAGGCCGGCCCAGAGCATCGCCCCGGGCAACCTGACCTGGCCGCTCTGCAAGCTCAAGTCGCTGCGTTGACCGCTCGCGTGGCCGGTCTAGAGCAAGCGAACACCGATTTAGCTGCGACCGCCCGGCTGGCTAGCCAGCAAGCAGACGAATCTCGGGTCCGGGAAGTCCTAGCGACTTTCCAGTCTCGCGACCGGATTGGCCAGCTGGAAAACGAGAACGCCGACCTTCTTCAAGCGAGAGATCGCCTCCGACAACAGTCGGACTCACAGCGTGTCCAAAACCAGAAAGTCATGGCTGCCTTGAAAATCCAAAGTAAGTACCTTCCGCTTGTTCTGGTTCGCCTCCCACTCATTCACTCCGTGTATACTCTTAGACCAAAACGTCATGAACCTCCGTGTCCTGGTGATCGAGTCTTTCCAGACTGCGCGTGAGTTGACGACGCGCTACGACGGCTATATCAAGCTCTCCCAACGGTTGGAAGGTGCGCAGCAGGAACTGGGTAAGTTGGAGGTTCGCCGGATCCGTCTTGCTAAGAAGCTAACCAAGTACCAGAAGGCGCTATATCAATCGGCCGATGCATCGGCCGACCTTAAGCGCCGGGTCCGGGAGCTTGAGGCCGCATACGCTGAAACCCAATCGGATGTGTGTGACGCCCGGGAGGCGTTCACTCGGCTTGCGGAAGAGCGTGCGGATTGCTTTTCTTCTCTCAAGGAAGATCGGGCTCGTCTAGCAGCTTCGGCGTCCCGGGTGAGAGGTCTCATGAAGGGTCCTGCCCCCATCCGGGAGGCTATCAGGCACCTCCTTGACTTGGCTTGTCCGCGAGACCCTGGTCAGGCCGCTTCCGCCACGCCCCTTCTTCCGTCAGCTGCTAATTCCGCCGCGGCCGTTCAGACATCTGACGCGGGAACTCCCGCCCCCGGTCCAGCGACCGGTGATACGGGAAAAGTTTCTCGCTTACGGATTTGGAATACTTCCCAGGACCCTAACCCGCCGCCAGCGCCAGTCAACCAGCAGGCGGCTTCTCCCCTGTCCACTGAAGATCCGCCTGGGCACAAAGGCAAGCGCCGATCCAGTCGGGTTGCGTCGCTTCAAGGGCCCGTGGCAGCCAAACGGCCCAAACGATCCGCCGCGCCGGTGAGCGCGGCTCTAGTCCATGGGGAGAGCGGGCCGAGTCCTAGGCCCACTTCGATGTCGGCTCCACCGGCTTCAGGAAAGTCCCCCCGTCTTCCTCGCGCTGCCAGATCTTCGTCGAAGGCTCCGACTACTCCGGCTCTCCTTAGCGTCTCCCCTCATGATCCCCAAGGTCCATCCACCGCCTCTCCTGATGGAGAAGAAGCGTCTGGCCTATCGGGGCTGGATTCTGACGAGGCTACCACTGAGGACTTTGAGGAATTGCCTTCCCCAGACCCCTTCGCATTCGACGAGAACGAGTCCAAGGAATCCTCGGAGGAGTCTCCTCCGTTGTGGATTCCCCGCCGGAAGGTCATGACGGCCCTCGAACTGGCCGCGGCGGTCCCTTGGTCAAAGGCGCAGTTGGAAGGTCTGCGTATCCAGGACCTCACTGGAGCCTTGGTTATCAAGTCGTTGACTCGTCCGCCGTTGTGGATATTCCCGCCGGCCCTCGCTGTGCCCAAGGCCGAGGACTGGAATGCCAAGCTAGTGGCGATCAGGCTGCTGAACGCAATTTTGTCCCAGGAACCTTGGGCCATACTGGCGACAGAGATGCCGGACATCGGCCTGCCCCAAGCCGGCTGGTTCGCGGAATTGCGGAAAGTCTGCAAGGAGTACCTCTCCCGGCATGGACAATCCATCTGGGAGTCGACTCATCACCTTTGCATTTCCGTCGCCGCCGGGCACGAATCTCCCGGGCTAGCCAAGTACCGGACCGACCGCAAGAACCGTCGCAGCCGCGCGACTGAGGGCTGGGCTAAGGTCTGCAACTTCGTGGTCGATGGAATCCAACGTGGCCACTGTGACTTGGACATTTTCCTCCACCCGATCATGCTACATCTGGCGACCCGCCGCGTGGAGAAGAGCGGGATCTCGGCCGAAGGCGGGACTTGGTATCCGGGTTTGGGTAAGTGTCAAGTTCCTACTCTCCAAGCTTCGCTCGATGCGCTCGACCAGCAAGATCCGTGGCGCAACCAGTTTCGGCAGGATCCCGATCGTCACCCTGGCCTCCGCGTACCCCGACTCCGGAACAAGTTTCGCTGAGCTTCGTCAAGGGTGTCCCACGAGGCTAGCCTTGCATACATCGTCTTCTTTATTTGTTACTGGCTGTTAACCTCGATAATACACTTTTCTTTCCATTTTTTACGTAAGAAACCGCTTGCTCATTTTCTTCGTCTGACTTCTCCCATCCGGCACCATACTGAATCGAAGACAACTCCGGAAAACCACTCCATCCGGAACCATACTGAATCGAAGACAACTCCGGAAAACCACTCCATCCGGCACCATACTGAATCGAAGACAACTCCGGAAAACCACTCCATCCGGCACCATACTGAATCAAAGACAACTCCGGAAAACCATTCCATCCGGCACCATACTGATTCGAAGATAACTCCGGAAAAAGGCCGATCGGACCCGACTAGCTCCATCCACCGATTACTCGGCTGAGTGGTGTTATCTGGTCCGGCCGTGCCTGTTGCCCTGGGGCCGGGCGGACTAGTTCTCTGTCCCACCTTCTTCGTGGGTCTGCATAACCCCGAAGCGATTTCGGCTAGTCCGCCGGCGGTCGAACTCTCTCATTAGAGCTCCGCAATTTAAGTCTAGCTCGTCCACCCACGACTGCTCCTCGCAATTTTTCCACTGCACGAGAAACTCCCTGTGAATCCGCCCAAACCGGGTTTTCCGCCCGTTCCGGACGTCCAAAATTTCTTCTACCTCGTACTCGTCCGGGTCTAACGGCTTGTCCCAACTGTCCTCCGGCAGCAGAGCTTCATCGAAATCTAACCGATCATTTTCCCCTGCAAGGCGTATATTCGGGCGGTCCGGGAAGTGCTTCGCCAACTTCAACTTGGAGACATGTACTATCGGGAAAACGCTGTATTCCGTACCGGCCGTGACCAGCTTAACTGCATAATCCCCGACCAGTTCTGCCACTCGGAAGGGGCCATGCCACATATGCGCCAGCTTCCGCGCATAGCCTTCCTTGACCCGATCCAGATACAGCCACACCTGGGAGCCGGGCTCAATGCCGTGTTCTCCGGCGCGGTCGTTGTTTTGGTCGGCGCGATCCTTGATTGCTTGTCGGAGACGTTCGTTTACTTGTTCCCTCGCCAGTGAGTAGTGGCGCTGCACTCCCATCCTCCAGCGGCGAGCGTCTCTGTCCCGACTTCTGGTGCACCCTATTGGTATGGCGGCTTCCAAAGTGGATCGGGGATCCCATCCGTAAGCCAGATAAAAAGGGGTGTCGCCCCTTACCCGGTCGTACGACGAGTTGAGAGCAAAAAACCAGTCTCTCGGCATATTCGTCCCAGTCGCATTGGTCCGCCTCCACCACGTACATCTTGAGGGCTCTGGTTAGGGTCTGGACCATCCTTTCAGCATTTCCATTCGCCTGCGGGCGGTAAGCCATAGTGGCGCTCTGCTTCTGTCCTAGGATCTTATTGAAAGCTCGGAATACGTCTGCCATAAATCCGGGCTCCCTATCGTGCCGGATGACCTCGCTCGCCCCGAAACGCCTGAACACACATTCTTCGTAACTTTGCGCAACTTGTTGGGCGGTACGGGTGGAACCAGCCTTTGCTATAACCAGCCCGGTAAACAAATCCGTCCAGATCAGCAGCTCCGTATACCCATTTCGAGATTTGGGTAAGGACGGGATATGGTCCATCGAGATAACTTGAAACGGATAAGTGGCCTGTATGTTTCCAGGCGACCGTCCTCTGATGGTCGGCCGGCCTTTCCCGGTTTCGCAATCTGGACAACTCCCCACGTAGGCCTGAACGCTACGGTAAAGCCCCCGCCAGTGGAAATGTGTTTTGACCTTGTGATATGTCCGGCCGATTCCCTGATGCCCCCCTTCCAGGCTCACATGGTAATGATGGAGAATATCCGGCTGTAGAGTAGCGGGTACGACTAGCCGAGCTGATCTATCTCTCTCGATCTCCGGCTGGTCGGCGTCTCGATAGAAGAACAGTAGCCCGTTTTCGTCCACTTCGTAATCCGGGGCCAACTTGAAACATTCCTTAGCTTGTTCGGCGGTCAATTTATTCACTTCTCCGTTAAGGTACGCCTTGAGATCCACTATCCACGCTTCCTCGTTCTGCGCTTGGAGAATCCGCTCTGCTCGCAACTGTTGAACTATCCCCTCGGTCATTGTTTCTGGGGATAGTGGGCCATCGGCTGAGGAACGACGCTTCTGCGATCGGGTGACGGCGTTCACCCGGATTGTCTCTTCCGTGTTGGCTGGATGGATGATCTCGGGCAACCGGTTGATCTCCGTCAGGTCTGATAACAGAGCCGGATCGGAAACCGTTACCCCCACGTTGTCGCGCATGGCCAGCGTGGCCAAGTGATCCGCGCTCTTATTCCAGTCTCGTTTGACGTGCAGCAATTCGTGCTCCGGCCACCTCCGCAAGGCGGACATAACCCGATCATTTAACAGTCTCAGCCGCGGCGCCTTGCAATCTATTTCTCCGGTGATTTGCCGGATCACTAGGTTGGAATCACCGCATATGATGATCCGCCCCTGTGTCCGCCCAGCCAACAGATCTAGGGAAAGCAGCAGTCCTCTATACTCCGCTTCGTTCACCGTGATGCCAGGCGTGAAATCCGAGGCGGCCGCGATCGCCTTCCATTCGGGCAGCTTCCACAAAATGGCACTATAGGCCCCGACCCCTTTCTTTACACTCGCCGACCCATCGAAACTCAAAACCATCAGTTCCTCCGTGGGTCCCACTGTTGGCGGCGGCAATACGATAGTTTGTCGAGGCTGCTTCCGAGGTGCGATCGCTATCAGTGCTTCCTCCACTTCTGCCCTGGGGGTAATGCTGGCAGCCAATGTGCCCAGAATTTCTTCTTCCCCCTTAGTACACTTAATAACTTCGAGGGACCACTGAGACAACAAAGCCGCCCATCTCCCCAGCCGGCCATCAATCCCATTCGCCGTCAGGAGCCATGATAGGGTCGACCGTCTGGATAGTACTTTGATAGTCCGAGACACCAGCATAGTATAACACACATCCAAGATCCGTAATAGAGCCAGAACCTCCTTATCCACCAACCCATAATTAACTTCATTAACCTTCAAGGTCCGGCTGGTGAAGGTCACGGGACAGTACACTCCATCGTGATCTTGCACGAGAGCGGCCGAGATGGCCCACTTGTTAGCGTAGATGATGACCACCGGAGTCTTATTAACATCGAAATGTTTCAAGACCGGTGTGGTCGCCATCTTCGCCTTTAGCATGCCAAAGGCCACCATCGCTCGGGTCATATGGTCGTCCGGGCCGGCCGCGCCGGGGTCCGGCGGCAGGTCGCTTGTCTGGGCAGACAAGGGCGCTTCCCCATTGGCTGAACTATCCGAAAAGGGCGCTTCCCTATTGGCTGAAATAACCGAAAAGGGCGCTTCCTCATTGGCTGAAATCGCCGGCCCGGCCCGCGTCTCCGCTTGCCTATCCTGCTCTCTCAGCTTATGGTAATCCACCTCCCGCAACTCGTACAAGACCGCCGCATAGACTGCAAAATCCTCGATGAACCGACTGTAATAATTCAGGCTGCCCAAAAAGGACTGCATAGCCTTTAGGGATCGCGGGAAAGGCAGATTACTCAAGGACTCCAAATCCTTCGGGTTAGCCTCCAATCCGGCAATCGACACTTGATGACCCAGATAGGTTACCTTAGTCTTTCCCCAGAAACTCTTAACCACACTAATCGAAAGATTCCACTTTTCGCACGTAACCATCAGTTTCTCCACTTTGTCACACAATAAATCCCAGGTAGTTGCCGTAACGAGAATGTCATCAATGTAAGACCGCCGCCCCAGAACTGAAGGTTTTGGGTCGGGGTCCGGGTCACCTTCGGCAAACACATCCCCGACCAGAGCCGGATCTTGATCCGCCTTGATCTTGAAGTGTCCGTACAGCGCGTTATCTATCAGCCGTTGATAAATCTGCGGAGCATTCTTCAGACCGAACGGCATCCGGTTCCACTCGAACAACCCGAAAGGCGTCACAAATGCAGAGATCTCCCGTGCACGATCGGTCATAGAGACCACCCAGAATCCACTGGCCATGTCCAATGAGCAATACCACAAAACTTTATCCAGGTCCTCCAACAGGTCGTTTATCAGCGGCATCGGATAAATCATCAGCTTAGTCAGCCGGTTCACCAGCCGGTAATCGATGCACAACCTTATATCCACCCCATTCTTCTCAATAATAATTACAATGGGCGAAGCCCATGGCGAGGTGGACGGCTGAATTATCTTGGTGGCCAGCAAACCCTTGATAAGCTCTGACAGCTTTTCCCGATACTGGGGGGCGACTCTTCGGCATCTCTGTGCCACCGGCTTGGCACCTCCCACATCGATATCACAAACCGCCCCATGGGCGGCCGGAAGAAGTGCGTTCCCTGGTCCGATCAACAGATGTCGTCTTTTCCATATAATATCCTTCAACCTGCTGATCTCCTCCGGGGTGTTCACATCCGGGTCTCCCACTTGTAGATCGTCGATAGTGACTGCTGGGGGGCAGGGGGTCACTTCAGGTAGCACCGCCATCTGTTCTTCCATGCCTTCAACGTATAGTTCGCCCCCTTCATGAATGCAGACTTGATCGGCTTCGGCCGCTTCCGAATTCTGCTCGGCCGGCTGGGCCGATCCGCATTCACTTCGGTCGTCACAACCGTCATCGGGGCTGACCGTATATGCAACTCTGCTTGGTCCTTTCTCCCGACTCTGTCGTTCGTCCGTCTCCCTCCGAGTGGGCAAAACCAGTTCCGCGATCGGGGCGTAGCTTCGGTCAATGTATTCGGCCGGATCCGACGACGGCCGGCTCCGCGTCAATATTTTGGAAGGGGTCCGGTACTCGGGTTTATCCACCATCGGAGTCTGGTCCTCTTCTAATTCTTCCTCTTCGCTGACCAGATCGGTGGTTGCCTGAAAAGCCAGGTTTTGCCACTCGATATAGCGTCTTGAGCCAACAGTGACATAGCCCGGCCGGCGGGGCACTTTATCCTCGGCCAGCCACATTCCGATAATCACATCTTCATGCAAGGTGAGGGGTTTTTCAGAGATGTTGGTCACGCTTATGAAGTTGAGATGACCACTCCCTTTAACCACAGATGGTACCCAGCACTCGCCCCTTGTCAGCCATAACTTACTCCGTCGGTCGTGCGGTCGTAACATCACTTCCACCGCCTTTCCCACTGGCACCGTTACAAACTGACCTAGCTTGAGGAACTGGACGTAGGCGCCATATAAGGGCCGCCGGCCGGCCAGCTGGATCTGTACCTCGTCCGGCAACGTCAATGTTCCATGCGATAAGTCCAGCCGAATACCGGCCGGGACCATAAAATCCATGCCCAAAATTGCATCCTGCCCGGACAACTTGCCTACCCAGGCGGTAAAGTAATATACCAGTGACCCAGCTAACGTAATCTTGACTCTTGTCCTTCCTTGGGTCATGTACGAACTCTCTCCAATGCCTATACATTCTTGCCGCTTCGTCTCGTCTATCTCACACCCCACCTTACGAGCAAAGGTGGTGTCTACGATAGACACTTCTGCGCCAGAATCGAACAACATGGTCGCTTTCTGGTTATTGATTTTTCCATCCGCCTTGGCCTGCTTGAACCATTTATCCGGCGAGTGATATTTCCAATAACCTCGCGACTCGCCAGGTAACAAGTTCAATTCCATTCGCACTTCAGACCGGGAATACTCATCCGTCCGTATACTGCTCACCAGGAAGGGGTCAGCGGTACCGGCCGGGGGCCGGGTGACGTAATCGTCAAACTTACATGTATTGTCGGTTATCCTTTGCTTTGCTTCTTGATTATCCTCCTTACCGACATATGCATAGATACTAACACTAGACCGCTCGGCTCGAACCAGATTCCAACTTGGCGAGCGATCTAGTTTAACATCTTTTCCGCTCCGGGCGGCAGCATTCCAGCATGCTTGGTCGGGACGTACCACTTCTTCAACAGGTTGTAAAATTCTTCCATTGGACACAGTCCCGCCTCATGCACCTCCCCGCAAGCCTTACACGTGAACAGGCAGTGTTCCGCCGGGTGTCCTTTCCTCTCGCACTTCTTGCACGTCAGCCGCTTCCAGCAGCTCCGGTCGTCATGCTTGATGGACCCACAGTGGGTGCACTTGCGCCTAGGGTAATCCTGGTCAGCTCGAGCGGGAAAACTCTTCGACTGACCAGAATCAGCTGGCAGCCTGGACGGCTGACTGGCTTCTGCCGAGAAAAGGTACCGATACTGTTCCTCCTCAGACTCGCCCCCAGATCGCTGATACTCCTCTTCCGAGCTAGTCGCGTCTGACTCTCGGGTGACCATGCGGACGGCTCGGGCCGTCCTGGTAGATGGCAGCCGGCCTCCTTGATCCGCGTTAAATCGGGACTTGAAACGGCCGGTTCCAACTGCCGCCTTGGGGCCTTGCTTCTTCGCCCTTAGGTACGTGCGCAACGTCACTTCCAGCTCCGTCGTATTCTTCACCCCCAGTAACGCCAGCTGGTTTGCCAGCTCCCGATCGTCCAACGTGCTGATGAAAAGTTCCACGTGTTCACGGGCAGCTTCTGACCGGCTGGTGTCTTCTTTAACGGGAATATCCGCTCTCATGCCAGCGACATTTAAACGATGAAGATACTCCAGGGGGGTCTCATCCGGTCGCTTCTTGGAGTGGAAATATTGTCGCGCCGCTGACATTCCAGCTCCGCAGTATTGCTCCTCGAACGCACCGGCCAATCCCCTCCAATTTCCTCGGGTTTCCCGGCTGAGTTGTTGGATCCAGTGTTTCGCCGGGCCCTTCATCAAATCCCCGAAGATCAGGCATTTCTCATAGTCCGACGTCCGGTCTCTGAGAAATGCCGACTTCGTCTTGCTCAACCATCCTCGGGCCTGATCCTCGTCCGTGTCGCGTCCGGTGAAGTCCTTCAGCTCGGACGTGGCCGACATTCGCACCCTCGTGATCGCTCCCGAATCCGCGTCAAACGCTTGGGCCGAGGCCATATGGGCTCGGCGGGACATCCCCAGATCCAGGTCATCCGGATCGTAATGGTACTTGGCCGACCTGACGGATTCCATATCCACGTCGCTGAGAGACAGCTTCCTGTTCGTTGGCCGACGTCCAGTCCGGCGACCTGTCTGACGGCTCGGCGGGGCGGCATGGGGTTCACTTTGCTTGGACCGCACCGACTCCATATCTTCATCACTCGGCTCCCTCGCATAGTACTGGACTGGTTCGGGGGGCTGTGTTCCACGACGAGCAGGCTGGTCCGGTGACTTCGGACTGCCGCGGCTGGCGCTCAGCCGACGTTGCTCTTCCAAGTATCGCTCCATCATCGCCGAAAACATGTTCTGCAGGTGATCCGGCACCTGAGTAGCGACTTGAGGGGCGACTTGAGGGGCGGCTTGAGGGGCAGCTGGGCTGCTAGATTGGAATTCTTTCTTAATCCGCCCATCCGCGTCCTCGTCTTCCTTCTTCGGTTCTGGATCCGCCGTCGCTGTCCGCCAGGCCCGTACGCTGTACTGGCCGGCGTTCTTCCGCTCGGGCGTACCCGGATCCTCACGTCCTCCAAGTCTCGTGGCTGTCGCCACACGCGCTGCTCCCCTTGGGCCAAGCGTCATGCGGGTGATACCCACCGATGAATCAGATGAGTCCGCTTCCGAAGGGGCAGACTCGTACTGCGAAGAGCCTGAGTGTATACCGGCCGGTTTGCTTGTCGCCGGCGGCGTGGACGGCACCACTCCAGTCGTAGCCGTCATCTTTTTCGACGGCGGCGAGCAACCCACTAGCGGTACCAAGTGGTCGTGCAGGGCGCTGGACGCTTCCTTCAACTTGTCCATCTTCAGATCAAACAACTCGTTCGGATCAAACACGCCGGTGTTGATGCCGGCTTGTTTGAGTTGGTCGAATAGTCCTCTAATGAGGGACACGTGGCCGTCTGAGAGAGTTGGGGGAGAGACGGAACCTTTCAATCCGCCTATGATCTTCGGCCGTGTTATTTTTAGTACCTTATCCGTCCGCAAGAATTGCCCCAACTCGTGAAGATGGAAAGCACGCTCCAAGTCTATATCCGTCGATAGGCCGTCCTGCTTCTCTTCTTCCTCTTCGAATCGCGGTTTGTCTTTGTAGGTCGGATAATCCAATTCTTGCCAATCCGGTTTCTTTAGGGGTAGGGGGGCCAGATCGCGACTTGGTCCCGATCCGGCCGGCTTCCCACTCCGGTCGTATCCGACTTCCGCTTTTTCTTCTTTTATCTTTTCTTTTATATCCAAAATATGCATTCGTTCGTTAGGATCATGGTCGGAACCATGATCCTTCCTCGGACTATGGCGACTTGCACCATAGTCCCATCCGTGTAGCGGCCGGCACTGCCGTAGGTAGTACCATAATCCGCCCCCGGCGGAGCCTCTAGGGGAGTAACTTCTTCTTTAATGTCAACCTCGAACTCCCCCAATCCGAGGCGACCATCGCATCCTTCCATCTTCAGCAGCATTGGGGCGATATGCCTTCCCCAATGCACCCGACACAACATCGTCAACAAATTTGACAGGTTTAGGTCTTTCGCCCGCTAGGGACTCGCGGTGATATCCAGGGTCACCAAGAGATCCGGGCACGCGCACCATTGTGGTGTAGTCGCTCTCAGAAATTCTTCCTGAGACGCGAACACCCACGGGGTCCCAGACGACTGACTACCGGAGGGGGTACTCCGTCCATCCGAGTCATGATCCGATCCGGCTTGAGGCCGGCTGGATCGGTCGCTTCCATCCGCTTGATCGCGACTGCTCGAATGTTGCATGTTAAAAGCTCACCTTGTGTACCCGTCAGTACTGGGTGGTTAGCTCTCTTGGTGGACCCTAGGGCGAAAAGTGTAAATCCGTCCAATAGGGAGATGAGGTTTAGGACTAGGGGTAGCTCCTGGGCGGAAATCGTCACCGGGGAGCTCGTTTGGTAATATACTTGAACTTTGTATAGTGCCGGCTGGGCCGAGAATAGTCGATCGGCCAGCTAAACCAATAGGACACTTGAAGTTTGTATAGTGCCGGCTGGACCGAGAATAATCGGTCGGCCAGCTAAACCAATAATAATGAAGGGCGAATCCAAATGTGTATCCACAGAAGGCCAAATGTCACCACTTCCCAATACTTGATACCGTGTTCAAAACACGGGCGACTTGAGGTGAGTATACGAAGTCGCCGCGACTCCCGGTCAGGGGACTTCCGGTGGGTTAACTTAACCTTCCCCGGGCAAACCAATAACAGCAAGAGGGGACCTTGTTAGCCCTCTGCCGTGAACCAATAAAAGTGACTTGTGTCTAAGAAAGCGAAACGTATACTGATTTATCCTATGTCCAATGCTCCCTTTGTGTAACCTACCTCAAATAACACGTCTGACCAGTCATGTATCTTACCCAACGCAACCCGGCTAACTCCGACTCTGTGTACCGGTACGGCCGGTACACTGAACCCATATGGTACCAGTCCGAATGGTACATTGTACCCGACCGGCTCGGCCGGATAGCCACCCATCCGCGCCCCTCGGCCGCTGACGCTAGCAGTCCCTTGGCAGCCCTTCCTACGATCCCGGTGCATACTCTTTCCACTAGAACAATCCTCTTCTTTCGGGCTCCTTCCACTCCATCCTTACGGACAGTCCGCCATCTTGGCCGTCAAGCCTCCATAGTCCTTCCTTCTGCTCAGCCCGCTTATCCGACTATCCTCGCCCCTTGCCAGGTCCGCCGACTTGATTTCCAGCCAGGCACCGCCCGACCGCCTACAAAGGCGCCTGGCAGTCCCAAATGGCATCTTATTCCTGGCCGGTCTGGGCATCCGGCTTAGGGTAACATTTCAGCCAATCCGGTGCGGGCATCCATCATCATTAGTCCGTTAACTCCTGGAGCACTTCAC
>MIQA02022277.1:0-36916 GCA_001887855.2 Sclerospora graminicola | reverse complement strand
ATCTGCCGAATTACCAGGTTTGAATCTCCGCATATGATTGCTCTTCCGATCATTTGCTCTTGCAAGAGATCCAAACCTAGCAGCAGCCCACGATATTCAGCCTCATTGACCGTGATACCCGGAGTATAATCTGAACCGGCCGATATAACAGTCCATTCAGGCAGTTTCCATAACAACGCGCTATACGCCCCTACACCTTTCTTCACACTCGCTGATCCGTCAAACTTACAACGATCAGATCTTCCTCCGAGCCGACGATCGGTGGGGGTATAGTGATCGATTCACGTGGTTGCTTCCGAGGAGCGACCTCGATCAGGGCTTCATCGACTTCTGATCGGGGCGTGATACTGGCTGCCAGCGTCCCAAGAATTTCTTCTTCGCCCTTGGTGCACTTAATGATCTCCAAAGTCCACTGAGATAACACCGCTGCCCATCGCCCCAGTCTTCCATCTAAACCACTCGCGGATAGTAACCACGCCAGACTAGATCGCTTTGATAATACCTTAATTGATCTAGTTACCAGCATAGAGTAGCAAACATCCAACACACGTAATAATGCTAGCACTTCCTTATCCACAATACCATAGTTAACTTCGTTCGGTTTTAATGTTCAGCTTGTGAACGTCACCGGGCAATAAACTCCATCGTGATCTTGGACCAGTGCGGCCGATATTGCCCATTTACTGGCATATAGGATCACCACAGGAATCTTCTCCGGATCGAAGTGTTTCAGTATCGGCGTCGAGATCATCTTCGCCTTTAACATACTGAAGGCTACCATAGCTCGATTCATGTGGTCTTCTGACCCTGGCATAGTTCGATCAATCAGTGATCCAGTCTTGAAATCCGTTTCCGTAGCTTCAACTTCGTGATCAGTCTCAATTGGTGATCCTCCTACCCGATCACGTTCTCGTAGCCCATGATAATCAACTTCCTTCAGTTCATAAAGTATAGCGGCGTAAATCGAGAAGTCCTCGATAAATCTGCTATAATAATTCAGAGATCCGAGGAAGGATTGCATGGCCTTCAGTGATCGGGGAAAAGGTAAGTTGCTGAGAGCGGCCAGATCTTTCGGGTTTGCTTCCAACCTTGGATCGATACGTTATGGCCGAGGTAAGCGACCTTGGGTTGACCCCAGAAACTCTTGACCACACTGATCGACAAATTCCAGCGCTCGCAGGTGTTCAGGAGTCGTTCGACCTTATCGCATAGCATATCCCAGGATGTTGCTGTGACCAAGATATCATCTATGTATGATCGCCTTCCCAATACTGATCGGCCCTGATCTTGGTCTGGCTCACCTTCCGTAAACACGTCATGTAGATCAGTGGCTTCCCGATCAGCACTGATCTGGAAATACCCATAGAGAGCATTGTCGATCAGCCTCTGGTAGATCTGTGGGGCATTCTTTAATCCAAACGGCATCCGATTCCATTCAAAAAGCCCAAAAAGTGTAACGAAAGCCGAGATCTCTCGAGCGCGATCAGTCATCGAAACCACCCAGAAACCACTAGCCATATCCAGCGAACAAAACCATAAAACTTTATCTAGATCTTCTAATAAGTCATTGATCAGGGGCATCGGGTAGACCATCAACTTCGTGAGGCGATTCACCATTCTATAGTCGATACACAATCGAATATCAACCCCATTCTTCTTAATCACAATCACGAACGGTGATGCCCACTGCGATGTTGATGGTCGGATGATCTTTGTACTCAGCAAACCCTTGATCAAATCGGATAACTTTTCCCGGTATTGACGTGCAACTTTACGACAACGCTGAGCGATCGGCCTCGCATTTCCCACGTCTATATCACAAACAGCTCCGAATGCGGCTGGGGGTAGGGCGTTACCTTTCGCCATCAGTAAGTGACGCCTCTTCCAGATGATCTTCTTTAGCTGATCGATCTGCTCGGGAGTGTTCGCTTCGGGATCACCGACCTGTAAATCTTCCATGGTGACTTCTGACATATTGGGCGATACCTCTGGTAAAACGGCCATCTGCTTCTCGATACCTTCAATGTACTGATCGCCACCTTTGTGTATGCACACTTGCTCGTCCACCTGATCTGCCTTTTTCTGATCGGTGTCATCTTGAGTCGCTCCTTGTACGTCACTCGACTGATGGTCTACTTCGGGTTCACCTTCCTCCGTAATGACTTCGGCTGATTCATCCTCCTTTTCTTTCTCATGATCGTTCTTGAACTCCTCACTGTCATTTCCGCTATCTGGGTCCGTTGTTTTCGGTGAGCCGGGCCTAATTATACTCAATATCTGTGGACCTTCTTTGACCCGGCCTTCCCCTGTCGCTTCGATCGGTGGCCTCCTGATCAGCAGCTTGGTCGGCGTAGAATACTCCGGTTTCTCGACCATAGGTGAGGTATCTTCATCCGCTAAATCTTCGTCACTGATCATGTCCGTGGTAGCTTGATAAGCCAGATTCTGCCATTCAATGTATCTTCGTGATCGCACTGAAACATATCCGATCTGTCGAGGTACTTTCCCTTCAGGTAACCACATCCCTAAGATCATGTCTTCGTGGATGATCAGCGGCTGATCGGATATATTCGTGACCCTGATGTAGCTTGATCGGCCGATACCTTTAACGAACGTTGGTACCCATCGTTCACCACGGGTCAACCACAATTTCTGTTGCCGATCACTCGACCGAATCATGACATCGACTGATCGGGACACCCCAATATTCTCGTACTGACCCATTTTTAGCATCCGTACATGAATACCATACAAAGGTCGTCGGCCGGATAACTGAATCTGCACTTCATCCGGCAGAGTCAGGGTTCCATGAGACAGGTCAAGTCGTATACCGGCTGGTACCATAAAATCCATCCCCAATATCGCGTCTTGACCGGCTAGCCGGCCAACCCAAGCATTAAAATAGTAGACCAGGGATCCTGCCAGGGTGATCTTCACACGTGATCGTCCTTCCGTCATATATGAACTCTCGCCGATCCCAACACATTCTTGCCTCTGGGTACTGTCTATACGACATCCTACCTTACGAGCAAAGGCGGAGTCGATGATCGAGACTTCCGCCCCAGAGTCAAATAAAATAGTGGCTTTCTCATTGTTGACCTTTCCATTAGCTTTAGCCTGTTTAAACCACTTGTCGGGAGAGTGATACTTCCAGTATCGACGGGATTCACCGGGCAGTAGATCCAACTCCATGATCACGTCCGATCGGGATTATTCATCCACTCTGAGACTGTAGATCGGACACCGATCGATGCAATTTGAATTAGAACATGTATTGTCGGTTATCTTCTTTTCCTCAAACTTATCTCCGCTACCGACACATGCATAAATGCAGACCATAGATCGCTCGGCTCGAACCAGATTCCAACCTGGCGAGCGATCTAGTTTAACATCTTCTCAACATCTGGTGGAAGCATACCAGCATGTTTAGTCGGCACATACTACTTGCGCATCAGGTTAAAAAAATCTTCAATAGGGCAGGCGCCGGCGCCATGAAGCTTCCCACAGGTCTTGCACACGAAAAAACAATGATCAGAAGGGTGACCTTTACGATCACATTTTCCACACGTAATTCTTTTCCAGCAATCACGATCTCCATGTTTGGTCGACCCACAATGCACACATTTCTTACGAGATCGGTCCTGATCAGGTTGAATACCACCAGGTTTCCGTCCGTCCATGCCATTAGTCGATGATCTCGGGCGATACACTGGCTCCGTCGTAAAGACATGACGGTACTGTTCCTCGTCTGAGCTCAGACTCGACTGGCCACTTTCTTCTTCAGAACCCGAACTGTCTGATTCCTTCGCGATCATTCGAATCGCTCTGGCTGGTCGGGCTGCCGGTATCTTGCCCTGATCAGGGTGTGGCTTTGACCGGTAACGGTTCGATCCTACCTCGACCTTGGGCTGTCGACTCTTGGCCCGCTGCAGCGTCCTCAGAGTTAGTTCCAGTTGTTCTGAGTCCTTTATACGGAGCAGGGTTAGCTGATCAGCCAGATCGCGATTATCCAGAGTCCCAATGAAGTGTTCGACATGTTCACGGGCTATATCCGGGTGCCGTGGGTCCTTGATCGGCATTTTCGCGCGTAGACCAGCAACATTCAACCGATGTAAGTACTCGATCGGCGTCTCGTCGGATCTTTCCTTCATGTGGTAGTACTGTCTAGCGACAGACACCCCCGAATTGCAATATTGTTCTTCAAACTCTTCACACAAACGAGGCCACTTCAGACGCACTTCTCGACTTAGCTGTTTAAGCCAGTTCTTGGCCGGACCTTTCATTAGATCAGCGAAGATCAGGCATCTTTCAGCTTCCGGTGTCTTGTCCCTCAGAAAAGCTGACTTAGTCCGGCTTAACCAAGCCCTGGCCTGATCGTCATCCATATCTTTGCCGGTGAAATCTTTCAATTCCGAGATCGCAGACATTCGCACTCGGGTGATCGTTTCGGATTCACTGTCAAATGCCTGCGCGGAGGCCATATTCGCCCTACGAGGCATCTCAATGTCCAGATCATCTGGATCGAAATGCTGACTGATCTCGCCTTCTGACTCCATGTCCACATCACTCCGTGGGGGTGATCGGTGAAATCGATCTTGGTGATCGGCCTGGCATATCGAACGAACAATTCCGGCTGATCGGACTGATTCCATCTCCACGTCCACGGGTCTCTTGACCGGTTTCTCAGCGGACTGATTCATGTTCGATGCTGATCGCCATGGTTGTCCTTGTCCAGGTGTGTACTGAGGCAATCCATATTGTTCACCCGCAAATCGGTTCATCATAGTCGCGAACATGGTTTTTAATTGCTCTGGGACCTCCGGCATGTTGGTATGACCAGTGTTGGAGGTCGGATTGGCCTGTGGCACTTCCTGAGCATCTTCAAAACTATCGTCCGATCCGACTCTGCCAGGTTCAGGCTTTCTCTTCCTGTTCTGCGACTCGATCTTGGGGTCGATCTGCTGGATCCCTTTCGGGCCCAACGTCATACGTGTGATCCCAACCGAGGAGTCGGTGGATGCCGCTCCAGATTGTGATGACGATTGATAGATCGACTCGATATCCATAGGATACTCAACCAACTGTGATCGGTGCGAAGGATCCGCGATCGGCGACTGAACCACTGGGTTCGCCCCTAGTAACGAGGCAAGATGATCATACAGGGTGGTCATAGCTTCTCTGATCGTCTCTTGATCCAGATCGAATAACATATTCGCGTCGAAGGCACCAGTAGTGAAGCCAACCTCGTCGATCTGCGCCAAGAGGTTCCTGATCAGATCAAGTTGACTGCCTGTGATCACCGGCCGGGTCGCTCGACCTTCAAGCTTCCCGATGATCTTAGGCTTAATGATCTTCATCACTCGGTTGGTAACCAGGAACTTGTGAAACTCTCGAAGATAGAACAGTCGTTCCACATCTTGGACAGTGGTCTTCTCGGCTGGTTCGATCTTCTCTTCGTCTTCCTCGAAGATCTTCGGTTTAGGTTTCACATATTTTTTAGGTGGATCGCAATGATCCGCCCCCATGTTTTTTCTGTCTTTTTCCATTTTCTTCTTATGCATAGGATCAAGGTTAACACCTCGATCCTTTCCTGGGTTATAGTCAACTTTACTATAACCCAGATCGGCCCCGATCGGGGCCATGTGGGGAGTTATTTCATCTTTAATCTCGACCTGGCACTCCACCAAACCAGGTCGATCATCGCTTCCTTTAGAAATGGACAGCATCGGAGGCGATACGCCTTCCTCCAATACACCCGAAAAAGTTTCCTCCACTTTGATTTTCACATCTTTTTCATCATCAAAGGAATCACGGTGATATCCTGAGTCACCAAGTGATCCGGGCACGCGCACCATTGTGGTGGAGCCGATTTCCAAATCCATGACCGAAGTCTTGGGTGGAATCCGGATACCCACTGGCCCGGACGACCAACTATCGGAGGGGGTACTCCGTCGATCCTGATCAGCATCGGAATCAGATGAATCACCACTGTGGTGACTGATCTGATCCTCCCGGTCATCTGGCCGGTCTTCATGCTCGTCAGGATCTATGTTTAACTTCATCTCACCTTGTGTACCCGTTGATCGGGGCTGGTTACACTCACTTAGGTGGACTCGGTGACGAAAACGATGATCTTGATCAGGTCGGAGGGGATGACCTTCTCGAGACGGGGGGTGTCCTCGGGTGGAAATCTTCACCGGAGAACGGGTTGGGGTCGACACTTATTCAGTATCTAGGCACTGATCAGGAAAGTTCGTCTGATCAGGCCAGCCAATGAGAGAGAGATATAACGAAACCAAGAAAACGCGATCAATCCACGATCTTCCACAGTAATCCACAAACGTTATCTCCACAAAACCTTTACCAATATTGTTAACGTGTTCCAAACACGTGCGCGTTGAGGGTGAAGTTCGATCACCTAAAACAAACCCGTCGGGGGTCTTCCGGTAAGCCAAAATGCGTCTAAGCGCGTCTTAACCGGGAAATAGATGAGCAAGAGGGGACTAATCAACCCTGTGCTCCCAATGACCGCACACGTGGCGGAGCGACTCTTTGCTTTAGGGGGAAAATCTAAACCTGTTATTATATATGCAATGTCCTATACCTGTGTACCATACATCAACTCATGCCTGACCTTTACTTCGAACCTATTTACTTCGTCGCACGGTTGCGTAACACCCTCTTGCCCATCCTGGCTGCACCTTCAAGCTGATCTGTACCGCTTCTGCCCTGATCACGACCCGACTCTTCAAAAGATCTTCAACCCATCCCGATCTTCAACAAACGACCTTGAAACCACTTGAGACCTGCTCTTCAGCACTTGTCCACTTCGTATACAGTCCGACCAAACCGAGAACTTACTTGCCCTTGCATCTGAACGCTGATCAGAGGCTGATCATCCCTGATCACGATCGGCATAGTGATCAAACGAGTGATCAGGTGGTGATCAGGCTGATCAGCCCTTGATCACCTCGGGAACGTTCCGGGTCATCATCATCACGACTCAATTCATCTTCTAAGCCATACTTCCGACCTTTATACCCCGTCAGGACAGCCGTATAACACCGATCTCGGCTGATCAGGCCTGATCAGGCCTTGCCACGTCATCTTCGGACCAACCAAAGGTTCACATCACTCACACAACCTGTCACTCCACATGCCCGACTTCATTCCTCATCTAATCTTCATTGCTCGGGCATGATAGGCTGATCAGGCCGTAACTTCGTGTCATGGTCAACTTCAACCACTATACCATTCAGAGATCGGCTGGTCACCTGCCCTTGATACGTCATGTCAACAGTCACTCTTTTCTTATTACATCCACGGGAACTCCACTTAGTAACTGTAGTAACGATCGTGATCGTGATCTCCATCATTCCGTCAGTGTCTGGGACTGGGCTTAACGACAATACTTGGCTGATTTCTCCACGTCGTGAATATCCGTTGTCCGCCACCTTTTCCTCTTAACCGTGATCAACCTTTTCCCACCCATCAACCGTCATATGTTGATGGGTGTTCTATCGTCACCAATCAACGGCCATGTGTGGTCCACTTCAGTCCCAATATTTTCCGATCGCTTTACCACACTACAACGCATTCAATTTGTTACTATGTGCTAAACAGGAGCATTCCGCTCTTCACAACGATGAGTTACGCCGATAAAAAAACTCTTGTAACAACAGTATGGCTTGTCTCCGTCGTGGTCCTAAAGGTACAGGTGCCACCAACGCGGCCATCTGTCTCAAAAACTCCTCCTTTTTTTCGCAAATGATGCAAGTGGAAATCGATCGCTTTAGAAGAGTGAAGACTTTCCGGAGCCGGGTTGGACCATTACGAAAGTAATAGGGCTTAGCACGCCACTGTCGTTGCGCAGAAGTTATTTGCGTACTACATGCTTTTTGGTCGACAGCTTGACTGCATGTAAACTCTTCTTTGCGGTGTTCAAGCTGCCAAAACGACAAATTGGTTTAGTGGGTTGGATCGGCATTTTAATTTATAATTAGCTCTAATTCATAGCTTATTGGCCCGGGTTTTAAAGGTGTCGAGACTCTGTTTTAAAGTAGAGAGCAAAATTTCTGCAGGCTAATTAGACTACACATTACTACTACTCCACCCGAAACTCGTTCAAATGCCTAAGGTATACGAATACCCGCAAGTCTTGTCTTTTTAAATGTGGTATAGTGCGTCTGTATAATACAGTGTATTACATGTATACAAACGTCGGATCTTTAGTCGAGACAAAGGCCGAAGATCAAGAAGTACTTACTGAGCCACAGCTATTGTCCAGACTTCATATTATATAGTAGCTTATAGCATAACGGTTAATCAAACTACATTTATTATTAATTTCCCTCTCGGTAGTCTCTCCCTTAGGTTCACGGGAGCTTACAGATTTTCTTCATAGCAGTACTGTAACATTTAGATGCCACAGATCGGACCAAGTAAAGGTCTCTGGATACACCAGTCGTGCCGTGCTCATCACGGTATTCCCCTGCACTTCGTAAGCGTAAACGTTTGAGAATCGATTGCGTACGAGTTTAATTAGAGCAATCAACAATAACTGTTTCGAGCTCACGAGAAATTTGCCGTTCACAATCACATATCCTGAGCCATAGACGCCATCTGCTGAAGCGAATTTCATGCCCTTAAAATAGACGTAATTATTATAGTCCGAAATGATCCCAAACCGCGTTTGGAGTGCAGCTCCCGTCGAGATTTCAAAATTGGTTAAGTTTCCTTTTAAAGTAGTCGCCGTCTTTTCATTCGTACTCGTTTGAGTATTACTCATTGTCGATCGCTGTCGCATTTTTTCGGGATAGAAATAGCGATGAAATTTTCGCAAAATGGCATAAAGCACAACGAGCCCAAGTAGGATGTACTTGGCAAAGAATGAGATTAAGAGAAATTTGCCATCTCGCTTCGGAATCTGGAATGAAGACCAAAAATTGAGAGGAGACATGACTCGAATATAGTCAGGCATCTCGGTATTTCCAAGTTGCATCACTTTCGTGTAGTATGTGAAGATGATGCGCACGACAGCAGGAGAGAGGCGAAGAAAATTGAAGCGATAGTATTGATTAATTTCGAACAAACCTATTGCGATTGACGGGTCAATGCGCTCCCGAATCAACCAACTGATGAGCCCCACGAGGCCAAGATAGACGACAAGAAAATCAGCATGCACCAAATCCGCGTGAGTTTCGATAATTTCGCCGTGGTTCAGTTTTGCCGCATTCGACATTGCGTATTCAAAAAGAGTCCAAAACGAATTCGTATACCACGTCAGCATCACTAATAGTCCACGTCCCACCAGAGTTGCATTTGAGACGGAAGAAAACGGATCCCCAATCCAAAATTTGCCAGCACGAAAATTATGGAAGGTTAGTAGTCCCAAGACACATAATGAGATGATCGTTTGTATGCCGAAGACAAAGTGAATGCCATGCACCCAAGCCCAAGTATCTTCAAAATTCGTTTTTCCAATCCACTTCCACCGAGTTAAGACACTTTTGGCATCAGTATCATTAAATACAGAGTATGTCGAATGAACATTCATTTGCTCGCCACTATTGAGAAAACCTCGTTTACGTGATGTGATCAAGCGCTTTACTGGCTCAGTGATTGGATCTTTTGGAACCGTTTGCATTTCCATACAACTATTCTCCGTGATTCGAACTAACTTACAAACTTCGAATTTCATGATACGTTGATACGGATACGTTGGTGCTATGATATGAACCCGCTCACTAATACCTGCTCGCATATCTTGGATAATAGCCACCATAGCAACGAGAGCTGGGCCATACTTTTTCGTAATGTGCACCTCATAATCTTGCACACTAACGGATACGACGACTAAGAAAACTTTTGTCGGGTCATTCCCATGCCGAGCAAAGTTAAAGATCCGAACGAAAGAAGGATCACCAGTTTGTACTTGAGTCGCGCTGCAGTCGACCACTCCAACGATAAGTTCTAAGTCGTTCACAGTAGTGGGATAATAATTTGTGTCGTTTACAATTTCATCATACATAAAGGTAAGAAATTCGTGTGTATAGATCGGGGGGTCTAAAATCGGCGCTTTGGAGCACCCTTCGGCCGAAACTTTTGTGTCCGACTCTAGAAACAAGGTATAGTTGCGTGGTCTTGTATCTCCTCCTAATACATCGTGCACCAATCTACTCTCATTAATCAAACCCTTGCCAACATAGTTAGCAATATAGGGCGATGTGAAATCGCCAAATGACTGCGTAGGGGAAGAAGTGGAGCGTAAAACCTGAAGTGTGCTAAAAGAAGCCATTATACTGATGCGGACATACTGGCACGCAGCACAAATAACCAATAGCCGACGGAAGAGAAGAAACATCTGCCATTTCGTGACTTTAGATTTTTCGTTTTTGCGACGCCTGGAATTGGTCCGCACAGGTTTCGGAATCACTTTGTATTTCCATCCAACTAAAGATCTGTAAACGGAATGTTGCATTGACTCAGTGCGTGCAATCATCTTTTGGGAATCATTTCGGTTGGTGTTCTTATCACTGATGACCATCGTCGACTGAGAATTCTATGAAGAAGATTTAGAAATGGATTATGCCCGACTCTTGCATCGAAAAAGTCAGCAATTCTAACTTTAGAACGCAGAATCTCAGACGCGTAGCGAACACCTACAGAGGAAAACGACGGAACCTCATAGACGTTTCATGACGACGGCCGAAATTGATTTTTTTTCTGAAACTGATGCGGCCTATTTCGTTATTGGAAATTTGATATAATTGCACTTACCACGATTCTGATTCAGTTTTGTCGACATGTCGATTCATTCTTTTTCATAGCAGCATTGTTATGAATCCGGAACCTTATTATTCTTTCTGTTAACACGTCTCTCTTAACACTTACGCTGTCACGGTTATGATGTCACAACAAATACAACCACTTATCCGTTTCAAAAAATGCTTGGTGGGCTAGGCTAGATCACAAGGTTACAGCCGCAGATCATCCTTTTGCATAAAATCTCGATGATTTGATTCAGTGAAAAACAAACAAAAAGATTTCATGTGCGAAGTACAACGCTGCGTACTTGGCTTTTGAAATTTGAGAAACGAACTAATGCGAACTTTGCAGGTACGTAACATGATGGGAGGTACATGTTCATGTATTACAGGTACATGTACGAAGTACTATTTTCACCGCCTATCAATACTATTCTTTTCAATAATTTTAGCGGAAGAGAAACGTAACATTGATGGTACGAAAACGTTGTGTCATCGCTGCCGCTAAGTCGTCTATTTCTCCATCATGACGTCAAAAGCTCAACGCATCAAAGCATCTCCTTCTATTTGCCGCTACTTATGTTCGCATTCCCAAGAATTTTTTTTAAATGTACGGACAACGAAGGGTATCATTCGGTAGCCGCTGGAAAGATACAAAAACTAAATTTTAGGAAAAATCTTCAGAACAGATTTCGAGGCTAGCAGAGCGGTTACAATTTAATGAGAGCCACTGAAAAAGTAGCTCTCTGTCATCATCATCAAAGTGTAAACACTCTGACAGTTCTGCATCCATGTCTTCGACTGTGTCTGTTTTGCCAATTCGTAGTCCGTAACTATTTTTGTCGTTCTTAAACCCTATTGTCAGACTGTGCATTTTAACCCTTATATAAGAATAAATAATATTGCATTCTTAATAGAGGGAAAGAGAGACCCATTCATTTTTCTACAATAATGTCTGCAGATGTGAGCGAGTACGAGGCCAAACGTCTTCGACGTATCGCTGAGAATCGTCAAAAGTTGCAAGAGTTCAACATTCCAACCTTGGCAGTACATTCACCTCCAAAACCGAAGTGTGAAAAGAGAAAACGAGACGTAGACGAGAAAACGCAAGAGCCCAGGCGAAGGTCATCGCGTCAACGCAAAAAACAAAATTTAGAGAAGGAGCTGAGTGAACGGGAACTACTCGAGTGGAAACTGTTGCAAAAAGAAGCGAATAGAAAAAAGCAGAAACGGCAGAAAATAGCAAAAAAAATCAAACTCGAGTGGAAAAAATTTGCCGAGACGTTAGAAGAAGAGCAACAAAGCAGCAACAGATTGGTGGAAGAACGTAAACTTACGGATCAAGAGAAACAAGAACATGAAGAAGTGCACAAACATTTGGATTGGAGGCTAAGAAGAAAGTTGCAGGCTCGAGAAAAAAGAACACAAATGACTTTGAAGCGACGAGAAGAGAGGAGGGCACTTCGGCTGAAAGAAATGAAAAAAAAGATCAAAATGAAAAAGCGGGAACGAAAACTACGGTTAAAGCAGAAAGAAGATGCGAAGCTTGCTCGAGAAGTCCAAAAAGAGCTGGAAAGACAGCAAAGAGTAGAAGAGCGGGAACAAATGAGGGAAGAAGATCGGTTGGCTCGAAAATTGGCGAAACAGCGAGTTAACGATGTAAAACAACAACAAGTGGAAACAACCTACGCGATTTGGAATCAAAACATGCAGCAAATTTTCATGGATCAACAAAAAAGGACACGTGAAAAGGAAAATGAGTGGAACCAAGAGATGTATCCCATCCAGAGAATTAATCTGCCATTTGTGCGCATCTCCGACTCGATAGCCACTACATCAAAGCCGCTCGTCGTGACTCCGCTGTTAAAAGTAGATGTGAATCTATTTCATGCATTTTCATTGCGCAAACAATTTCTCCCTCCTGGCAAGACATCCGTCATGCAAGGGTTATGTCCCGGAGGTTACACTCCCGTTTTTCACGACAATCTTGACCTTCACGTCTGGGAAAACGCCATGACCTTGTTCGTCAATAGTACAACGGGTATATTCTACCAGTCCATGTTTAAAGAAACACTGCATCATGGGCGCAAATATGTTTCTTTTCGATGGACTCGATGTCTAGGGATTACGCCATCAATCTTGTGGCGCTTGTGTCGGATGCAAAAAGGAGACGAATTTTTGTGTGTTGAAGGAAGCGATCCCAACGCTCCCCAACTGGCTCAAAAACCAGAAGCACTGTTGCTTTTTATCCAGTATCCTAAAGTACGTCAACTCTGTTTAGGTGTACACTTACTCTATGTCTAATTTTTTTTTTCTTTTAGGGTCCGTATATTTACTGTGGACGTCTCGGCTATCTCGGTCATCACGCGACTCCTCTCGAGTTTTCGTTTCAATTACTGGACATCAATGCTCTAAATTGGTCTCACCTTCACACTTTACTCATTTCGGCAGATTATTCTGCTTTCCCAACAATGGCCCAAAATAAAAGTCGAAATTTTGTGTAACTACTGTAATGGATGGACCAAAATGTGGCGAGCACAACAGTAATGCTCACCACACTTTGGTCCGTTGACCTTTTTTATAAATTATGACGGACCAAGTCCGACCAAGTGATTATGAAGTGATGCGCCGAATGCGGATAGAGGAAAACCAGCGTATGCTGGCATCTTTAAATGTACCTAAACTTCCACGTACGTCATCACGTGCGCAAGAATCTAAAATTGCTGTTCCATTGGAACCGACGCGGCGGTCTTTGCGTCAACAGAAACAGCGGGAACTGGAGCAAAAACAGCTGAAAGAAGGAGAAAAAAACGAGTTCAATCAGCTGAAAGAGCGCGAAATGGTCGAAAAAGAGCGGAGGTTGGACAAGGAGATGAAGAAACAAGAAGCGGCGAGTTTAGCAGCAGCGAAACAGGAGCAAAAACTACGGCGGCAACAGCAACAAGAAGTGAAAGCGCAAGAACTTGCCAGGAAAAAGGAACGAGCGGCCCAATGGAAAGCAGAACAGTTAGAGAAACGAAGAGCGCGCGCACGACAATTGCGGCTGGAAATGCAAGCGGCCGAGCGAAGACAAATGCAGCTCGAGGCACGACAGAAAGAGATGAAGGAACGAAGAATTGCGTGGCAAAAACAATGTGAATTGTCCCCGGAGAAAATAGCTCAGCGAAATGCCGATATTCAGAAATTTATTCAAGAAGAATTGGATAAACAAGCGCAACTTGCTCGAGAACAGAAGCAACGGGAGAGTGAGCGCCAAAGATGGAGAGAAAACGAAGGGTTCGACCATATTGGACGTGCAGAAGAGAATAAAGGAGTGGAAGCGTTACAGACGATAGCAAGGATGGAAGAAGTCGAGTATGAAGTGGTCTTGTAGAACGAACAACTTTTTTTGAACAAGTTGACACAAACGATAGCTGGTCAAAACGACTGCGAAGACGGGAGCGAAGTCTGGTCGCCCCATGTATTTGGTGATTCTTGGGTGCAGCACGGTCGAGATTTAGCTGCCATGAGCATCAGAACCGAGAAAGACCCTTCCTTGTTCCTGCTAGTTAGGCACATGGACATATTATTGTACTGCTTGTTTACTAATATAGCGACATGAGAGTGGATAGGGCAATTGTTTCTTGCCAGTTTTTCCCATAACCCTTTCATTATCCTCGTCTTGACTTGCCATTTACTTGCTTTTTTTCATTGTTAACACGAGTGGGATGGCTACAAAGTCCCATTTTACGCGGCAAGTGCATCCGCGTCTCGCTTTCGAATCACTTGATCCGCTTGAATCGCAGTGATCGCGACGGTCGTGACAATATCTTTCACGGTAGCTCCTCGACTCAAGTCGTTCACTGGTTTCCGCAGACCTTGTAGCATTGGGCCCATGGCAATGCATCCCGTACTCTGTTGCACTGCCTTGTACGTATTATTGCCCGTATTGAGATCGGGAAAGATCATGACGTTCGCGCGACCGCCGACTTTGGCCCCACTTGGAGTCGCTTGCAGCTTCTTCTTGGCAATGGACGCGTCTACGGCCGCATCGTACTGAATCGGGCCGTAAATGTCGAGATCGGGGCGTAATTCTTGCGCCAGTTTCGTCGCTTCCCGCACTTTGTCAATGATTGGACCCGAATTCGAGTCGCCAGTGGCATACGATAGCAGCGCTACCTTTGGAATCAACCCAAAAGCTTCGGCGCTCTCGGCGCTCGTTACTGCGATCTGCGCCAATTCGTGAGCATTGGGGTCCGTGTTGACGGCACAATCGCCATAGATTCGCACACCGTCTTCAAGACACATGAAAAAAATGCTCGAGACAATCGGACGGTTTGGCGCCGTCTTGATCAGCTGCAAAGCGGGACGAATCGTGTGAGCCGTCGTATGACACGCCCCCGAGACCATGCCATCTGCATCCCCCCTTTCCACCATCATGGTCCCAAAACACGTCTCTTCCAATACAGCATCCCGTGCAGTCTTTTGCGTCACTCCTTTGTGTTTGCGTTTTTCATAGTAAAATTGTACGTACGACTCGAGCATGGCACTATCTGCTGTGCGTACAATATTAGCGCCCGACAGGTCCAAATTGAGTGACTTGGCGTGGCGAAAAATGTCGTCGGGATGGCCCAAAATTGTCAATTTTGCGAGTTTTTGACGTAAAATTTGGTCCGCCGCTTGCAAAACGCGAATGTCTTCCCCTTCCGTGAGCACAATGTGACGCTGCACGGCCCGCGATTTCGTAAACAAAAAGTGCTGAAATTGTTTCGGTGATCGATTCACGACCATACCTTCGTTAAGTTCGCCAATGAGATTTTCTTTCTCGACAAATTCGTCAAAAAGTTGCTTGGATCGGTCAATTTTCAGTTGACTGGTAGGTAAAATGTCGGTCGAGACCTTGCAGAAATTATTGGCGGTCGTAAACGTATCCTCGGGCACGGAAAAGATGGGAATCGAAAGGCCCGTCTTGTCCAGTGCTTCCACGCCTTTTAGAATCTCTTGGGTGTTGCTGTGGGGATAGCTGCCATTGGTCAAGACGATAGCAGATACGTTCGGTAAGATACCTGGAAGGCGCGAGGCCAAGAGACCCAACATAATGTCCGACCGGTCGGCGGATGTAATGACAAGGGCACCATCTTTATAGTGTTTTAAATGCGAAAACAGATCTTTCAATGCACTTGTTGCGACAATACCCGACGTGACCACGACACTGTTTGGAATTGCTTTGGTGCCAAAGAGCTGCTTTGCTTTAAGCTGATGCGTCACTTCATTCAGTCGCTTGGATGCAATAAATTCATCTTGCGGTAAAAAGCCTAAAAATGGCACATCCTTTTCTTTCGTCTTAAGCCGTAAAGCTTCCCGCAGCGCTTTCGGGTCCGTCGTTTGGACTCGATTCGCGATATTCCCGATAAAAATCAGCCCTGCCCCTTCGACTTGATCCGCATTAAGTGCTGTGCGCGACAAGATCTCGTCCAAAAGCTCGTCGTTTGTATTTATCGAGTCTTGAAAGTCCGAAATCGTTAACACGGGCGCTCCGATGGCTTTGGCAATGTCGACATTGATTTTCCAGCTCATGGCACTTTCGTGCTTGGAGATTTGCGAGCCTTCAATGATTACAAAGTCGTACCCTTCCCGACACTGTTCGTATCGATCGAGAATCTGCTCGACCAAATCATCCTGTTTCCCTTGGAGCCAACACTCAATCGCGCGTTCACTGGTCACACCATAGAGTTCACTCACGTCTTTTTGAATCCCTAGCTGCTCTCGCATCACCTCAATGTGATGATCGGCCATACTGGACTCCACACTGGGTTGAATCGGACGGAAATAGCCTACTTTGGCAAACTTTTGCTCCAAAGTATTGGCCAGACCAATCAACACAGGCGCTGTCTTCCGTGCCACTTCCGTCGAAGTGACAAAGAGATTGTTGATTGGCTTTTTGCCCTGTGCAATCGCCGCCGCGGTCAAGGCGCGACGATGCGCATGGTGCGCAATTCGATGGCAAAGAGGAATGCAATGGCGTGTGGTCCACATCCCTTGGTGACTTTGATGGGGTGAATTGACGAATGAGACAGACTGATGATGGCATCATCCCGGAAACACCAGAAATGATTGATCGAGTTGGAGAGGGCTGGAGTGGAGAGCGCTACTTAAGTGACTTACTTCCTTTTGATAGCTGCAACAGTGCATAAAAGCACGACGTTACGTATGCGCAGGCTGCTAACAATGAGGCATTGTGCTACGAAAAGGTACAAAATGCCTCATATAAGCTTCACCGGAGCGCCTCATTTAACTAGGTGGCTTCAAAATATGATAAGTTTAAACTTGCAATAAAATAGAAGCGTGCCCACATCGCGACACTCTTAGTGATCCAAGAGGTATCTCTACCCAGGCTGTAGACCTTCTTCTCGTATCCGACGTCTGCTCTAACGTGTCAGACAACAATTAAGGTCTAGCAAACCCGTACCAAGAAAATGGTACACTTTAACATCCTACATATTAATTAGTACGAAGTACTTTGACAATGTGATCAATCCGTTTGTAACGCACGTTAGCGACTATCTAAACACTGGAAGCACGGAGAAAGCACACTACACCCCACACAAGCGGTTGTGAAGCAAACAGTTCACGGCGGCTGCAGTCAAGCTTCGAAAAATTTCTCATCGGGAAATCAGATAATGGGTTTTAAAGCTAGTAAAAACGATCTTTGCTTCTACCTTACTTTATTGTTTTATATTTGCTCATACCGCTATAGATCAAACTTTATCTTGTCTCCAAAACTGTTGTGTTTGGATCCATCCCGCAAACTTTTTGTATCCCATGGTACAGTGTGCCATTTGCATGGTATGGACCACGTCACTCCCCCTCGTAGGACAATTGTAGGCAATGCAGTGCAATACTTCGACCTAATTAAGATTGCTGCTTCGTCAAGTTAGTGTTAGTACACCGACAGCTTGGCGGGGACTCGATTTCATATTGGTTTGACTTTCTCTGTGAGGTCTCGTGGCTCATCTTCTGGTAATATATGAGATTCAGTATGGGCAAATGGCTGCCTCATTTTAGAGTTGCAGGAAGCCCTCAAACAGCCAGTTTGAGGTATGAGGTGAAATATCCTCATTTTTAGCACCCTGCGTATGCGGTCTGCAAATCGTCAGCGTCACAGAAACCGTACGTCACTAAACAAAGTGCCTTATTTGTACCCCATATATGGTACATTGTGCCAGTCAAACGGTCACCTCCGGCTGATAGTGTAAGCTTTGGTGGATATTGGTAGCGAAATACGCAAAATAAACGCAGCATTCACACAGAAGTAATCATGATTGGATCAAAATTACGTTTTAGACAAAAAAAATTGGATAAAAAGAAAGAACAGAATCTCCTCTTTCCATCAATATTTTTTTGTCGAATTCATTATGGGGCCGATGCTGTACGCAAATGAATGGACACAGTGATCGGCGGTCTACAAAAGATTACCCGCCAAAGTCCAAGATGACAGCAAGGACGCATCCCGAACCTTCAAAGAAACGTCTCAGTAACAGTGCTCGCCGGGCCATCGTCAACGGACTCCTTTGCAGCACTATTGATGGCGTCCTTCGCATTGGCGCGAGCGCCGACGCAGCCAAGCAGTATGGTTGCCACGGCTCAACAATTAGCCGCATCAGGGCCCGTCATGTAAAAGATGTAGCGGCGGGTATCGAGGGAGGGGATTACAGCTCTCACATGAAGGGTAGGGTTGGCCGAAAGCCGCTGGATCGCACTTTGATCATCACGAAGATTCGGGCGGTACCGAACGAAGAGCGTTCGACCAAAACGCGGTCGGCGGCGGCAGCAGGTGTGTCAAGACGTACGCTCTCTAAAATGCTGAATGAGGGTGTGCTACGTCGCGTGACAGACCAAATCAGTCCATTACTAACCGAGCGCAGCAGGATCCAGCGACTTCAGTTTGTGCTCGGGCACCTTGAAAAGACCAACATGCTCTTCGACCCGGGTTACGACGTGGTCCACGTCGATGAAAAGTGGTTCAACGAAGAAAAGGATGAACGTGCCTATTTGCTACTTGAAAACGAGGTTTCTCCTCCTCGTGATCGCCGGAGCAAGCGCTTCATGCCCAAGACGATGTTCTTAGCCGCTGTGGCAAGACCGAGGTACTGTCTACAATTATTTTTTCCATTTTTTATAACCTTTCAATGTTTAATCCATACGTTTGACCCCAACCGGAAGACCATGTTCAACGGAAAGATTGGCATCTGGCCGCTGACAGAGACGTACATCGCAAAGCGTGACTCGTCGGCGAGAAAGAAGGGGACTGTCTGTACCAGAAATGTCGCATCGGTTAATCGACAGCTCTACAAAGACTACATCATCAACCGAATCATCCCTGATATCAAGGCAAAGTGGCCAGCAAAAGACCGAGGCCGCGCGATTCTGATCCAACAAGACAATGCAACGCCCCACGTGGCACCGCACGATCCCGATATCATAGCCGCTGGAACGTCAGGCGGTTGGAACATCCGGCTGCAATTCCAGCCCCCAAATTTACCAGACCTGAATGTTTTGGATCTAGGCTTCTTTGCCGCAATCCAAAGTATTCAGCATTGGTAGCAAGTGCATGGCATCGAAAATCTGGTCCGCGTCGTCTCCGAAGCATTCAATCAGATCAGCATCGAGACGCTGGACAACATTTTCTTGACGATCCAGGCGGTAATGGAATGCATCCTCGCGTGCGAGGGAGGGGAAACAGGTATGCCCTTCCTCACATAGGAAAGACGACATTGCGAAAGAAAGGTTTGCTACCAGTATCCATCACTTGTGATGTCACCATGTACGAGAGGGCGCTTGCGGCTCTCGACCGAGCTGGTTGCTTGATGTTATAAAATACAATAGACCTCTTGAGTCGGTCTAGGAATACTATGTAGTTATGCATCCGTTCTCGTTCGACACTTGCTAACGAAAATTATGCTTGTTTCTAGAGAAACCCTGTCAGGGTAAACAAGTCTTCAATAAAAATCCACTCGTTTCAACCTCAACACAGCAAACCACTCCATTAAATGTTTTGTCGTTCAGTTTGGCGACCACATCGCAAAAGTGTGCATTATGGTCGTCACCGCATGCAAGCTCTTGCTCCAATTGGCCATGAGTCCATTTGACTTCAAGAAGTCGTGCCAGTTCTCCAATCAATGTCACATGCTTCGATACTGTCACCAGTTGAGATCTAAGGGCCAGATAATTTTGCAGAAAGCGCTGCATGTCCCCAATCGACTGAATAATTTTGTGAGTTTGTGTTTGCTCCTGATACTGTCTTCAAGTTGCTTCATCGATATACATAAGTCTCCAAATATATTGGAGAAAAGAGATGGTAGCGGCCAAACTTGGATGTCTTGTGCTCACGACGTAGCAGCTCCACGTTGTGTGCCATCGGACGCACGAATACGGCGTCCGTGAGGTGAACAATGGGCTCGTGTACGTTACCAATGTTTTATTATAAAAAATGTAATATGACCCAAGCATCTTGCGAAGTCAATCACAAAACTTGAAACTGCGATGTGTAGCTCACACATAGTACCCGTTATTAAACCGCATTCCGCTTATGCGGTCAAACCCGCTCACGGGTTGGCGAAATGGGATATCCTTCGTGCTTACGTTGCTGTGGCATTTCTTCATGTAGCAGAAAAACATCCCATCCAGCAAAATGGCAACACCGATTTCAAAACCAATACAGAGGATCAAGAAGCTTCCGCCACTTCCATCATCAACAGAAACTGTTTCGCTCGAGTATATGGCCATATCAATACCAAACCATATTCATCCCCATCATAAACCCACAAATTCTTCACGTAGTCCCTAGCATAGGCAGGAATACCGCTAGCAGACTCCTTTTGAATACCACCACCAGCTCCATTATCCACGAAGTGGACACCAAGCGACGACGAGTAATCATGCTTCTCACCATGTGTGTGGCCATTGAGCCACAGATAAACACCCGAACGGTAAATAATGTTAAACCACTTCGTCATACCAGCCGCCGTGTAGTGGGCATACGACGAAGAATAGTGACTATTGACCACAAGCCACGTTACTGTTGAATTGGCAATGCTAGCCTCCGGTTTTTTACGCGAGTCATCACTCCACGTTGTGAATTAAGCCATACACTTGTCAAACATGTCAACGTCCCTGCCACAACAGACAACACCACGTCGTGCACGTTTCGTCGTTGCCACCAGCATATCCATAGCACTGACAGCAAGTCTCCTTTGCTCCATGTGCGTCAGCATCACCCGAATCAACATTAAAAACACCAATGCTTACATTCAAAACTTTGTTTCGGATGATATATACATAGAAATGATCTTACAGGACCGAACCGGTCTCATTTGAACTCGTGTACGTTGCCTGCCACGCGAATTTGTTCTTCAAGGATACCAACAAATCATCCGCAGATGCACACTTTTGCGCCCTGTCACCACGGGAGAGATATAATCGGCTCCACCATAGTTATTGTATGTAGACGAGCGCTTGCAGCAAGACCTTTCCGTGGTCCAATCCCCGACGGCGAATGCTGCCAATGAATATGTGACACTAGTATCTTGGACGTAAAATACCGTCATCTATGAAGTTGGGTACATAGCGGTACATTCTTTTCCTTCCGTGCCGTCATTCGGAACGTACCAGCAGTGCTTCGTAGCAACGCCGCCAAATGTCGTCGCATTTGCACTAGCAAATGACCACTTGTCATCTGCAGTATGGTACTGCAGCTTCAACCAACCCGACGAGGCCGTCACAGTCAACATCGTAGTACAGCGACACCAGAGGGGATTTGAACTTGGGGGGGGGCTGTGGCCTTTTGCTAATATTGGCCTTTTCGACTCCAAACTCTGTATAGTAAATATTCGTCATAGATGATAATTTCATAATGGCACTTTTGATTGGTTGCGTTTATTTTGGCCACCTTTCTATTTCGATCGTGCGTTTATTTTGCCCCGGAGGAGTATAATGATACGTTTTTGCCCACAATCCATCATTTTTTGAAATGTGAGTTAGAACTACTTTACCTTGTGTCGATGAAATGATATTAAGACAAAATTCTGGTTGGGCAAAATTACCGTGATTTTATTCATATTGTGAATTTTAGGTTAGGTAACTTTAGGTACTTAACTTTACATAAAAAGTATACTTTCAGTTTTTACATTAAGAAGACGAGTAAGACTCTTCGAGCTTGAGCACTTCCTTAACAGTCTAAGAAAAGAGCGTGTTATAACTGTGGAAAAGAGGGCCACATACAAAGGCACTGCAGGGCTGGAAACAGAGAGACGGTTTGAGAAGCGGCCTGACAGCAGAAGTGGCGAGAAACATTTCGTGTTGTCAACGACTGAAAAGTATGAAAATTTTGAGCACCAATTTAAAGCCGATTCACTTTCTAACGAAATTTGTGGGTTGTGGATAGTGACGCTAGCCGCCACCTAGTGTCTGATGAAGCCCTGTTGAAAGGAGCCAAGGATTGTCAACAAGATGACAGACTCATGCTACCGGCCAGAGGTAGCTTGCGTGTAACCAAGGTCGGAAACGTCACGCTTTCAAGTACGGATGCAAGTCAAAATAGAATCGTGCTAATAGAGGTGTATTACGCACCAGAGTTATAAAAATACTTGATTTTTCTGGGCTGTTTGCGCAAAAAAGGCTGCATCCTGAACAATACTGGAGCGAAAATAGAAATGACCTATGGAAACGAAGTATTTTTCGAGATTAAAGTCGTCGGAGCAGTATTTACTGCTTCACTAATTACAAGCAATAAGTTTGAGAATACGAAAGGTTTTGATGACATGGTGATGAGTGCTGTAGCGAACGAGCCTGGTTCGGACCAACAAGAAGGCACTCTCCACGATTTTCATGTCCGATTGTGACATCTAGCTTACGATACAATTGAACAAATCGCCAGAAATCCCGCGTCAGGAATATGTCTTACAGACAGGCGTCGGTCCACCTGTTTGACTTACTCGGAGGGAAAGACAACCAGGTTAAAACAACCAAAGAGGGACTCGGACAGAATGCTTCAACCGATCGTATCTGTGGAATAATCTGTATCGACCTCAAGGGAGCAATTACGCCTAAAGACAGCCGCGGGAATCAGTATCTCTTGGTCTTTGTATACCACTGTTTAAATTATGTACGAGTTTTCGCTGCCCAAACGAAAGATCGGGGAGCGAAAATGATTGAACATTTTCTCTCGTGGTTTGAAAGCGAGTTCAACTGTCGAATTCACGTCTTACGAACAGCTGGAGGAACCGAGTACAGGAATGTGGATCTGTTTTGCAAGAGGAGCGGGGTGCGACGTCAGATTTCGGAGCCTGGAAACCTTGCCTCAAACGGGAAGGCGGAAATGGATGAATGGATGAACCGGATCATTTCCAATATGGTTCAGTGCATGATTTTCGGTTCGGGTGTTCCGTTGACGTACTGGTCGAAAGCAGCAGAGTACGCAACGTACATTTTAAACAGAAGCCCATCAAGGGGAAATCCAAAACGGGTGTCAGCGATAGAGGTGCTGACAAAGAAGCCCACAAGTGTTACGGATATCGTGGTTTTGTTTCCCCCTGTATGGAATGGATAGACCCAAAGAAGAAATCCCTGGCTAAGCACGCATAAAGAGCACTCATCCTTGAAAAACCGATGAAACCAAGGGATAAAAAAAAAAGTGCTCTTACTGCGTGACCGGGTGGTTACGACCACCCGACCTGTCGGAAATATTGAAACGTTAAGTGATGAAACAAACAAGAAAATAACGGAGATGATAGAGAGCCAGGATGATGGTGAGCTAGAGCGTAAAGCACAAGCTAAAGCGGCATCCAAGAAAGGCAACTCAGCTTCGAAGGAGTCAGAAGCTGAAACGACTGAAAAGAATAAGGAGGACGCAGCTAAAGGCGTACAAAAACCGCCAAGGAAATCTGGAGAAAGGTGAAGGAAACACCTAAGTTTATTGATTTTAAAAGTAAAAAAAACAAAACCTAGAAAGAAGAAAAAGAAGAAGAAAATTGAAGATATCCAGACCAGTGAAAGTGTAAATTTAATGGTGTGTATTCGCGACTTTGAACAAGCCTGACAATGTGAATGAAATCCTGGAACCGTTGCCGGATCCGAAGAACTTTTCCGAAGCTCACAAGGGAAGAGATGCAAGTAAATAGACGGTGGCCGAACAGGCTGAGTTGAAAGCACTTGAGGATCTTGGACTTTGGAAATTCGTTCGGAAAGAAGATGATTTGCACCCACTTCCAGCTAAGTGTTTGTATAAGATGAAATTGAAGAGTGATGAAACTGTCGAGCGCTATAAGGCGCGTGTGGTGGCACGTGGAGACAGGCATGTCACTTTCTCGACAGTGATGGAATTAAGTAACATGAAGGTCATTCTAATCATGTCCTTAATTTGGGGAGTACCTGTACGGCATGGGGACGTACCCAGTGCTTATCCCAAGCTAGAGCGGAAGGCACCAACGACATACAATGCATGTGTCCGTGAGGCATTGAGAAAAAAGATCAATTTCCGCTAATGTTCTTTGCAGCAGCTCGTACCAGAGCCTGCCTGCTTGTTTCAATCCATATAGGTTCTTCACCCACCAATTTTAATACAACTTCCCCTTCGGACAGCGTTAACTTTCTGTACATCTTCTTTGCAGACGAGCATCCCTTGAGATATTTGGAGGTTGAAGGTCGACGAGTGTGGAACCCTAATGGTGGTGGTATATATCGACGAACGGTTGGTCACCAGATCCAATGTGTCGGTGGACAGTATTTCAAGGAAATGAAAGTACTCGAGCTGAAAGATCTTGGTAACGCGGAAAGGTTTTTGGGTAATAGGGTCGAAGGAGGACCTAAAACTGGCTATACATTTGATCAAGAAATTACGATCATGGAAATGCTAGAGAAACATGGATTAAAGGACGCTAACGCTGGGAGAGCTCCCGTGGTTGAAACACAAGAAGAGGATGGATTAAATGAATTGTTGACGATTAAAAGTAATGGAAGACTACCGACAGTGAAGGCTTCCAGTCGCTGGTTGGGAGTTTACTAAGGATCTCGCGCTGTTCATGCCCAGACATCTCGTTCGCAGTCCATCGAGCAACTCGCCTCACGCATGCACCGCATTTCGAGACAAGAAATTAGCAAAGCGTGTGGCGAGGAACCTGAAAGGGACAAAATCTGAAAGTTGAACATGAAAATGGACAGTAGAAATAGAATACCTTTGAGAATCGTGACTTACAGTGACGCAGACTTCGCTGCAGACAGAGAAGACAGGAAGTCTGTCAGTGCGAACGTGTTGTTTGTCAATGGAAAATTTGCAGGATGGCACCGCAAAAAGCAAGGCGCAGTGGCACTGTCGACTGCGGAAGCAGAATTTGTTGTTGCTGTATCTGGAGGGAAAGAGACCCTCGGATTGCGATGACTGTTTATGGAAAATGGAGTTAAGTCGAAGGTATCGATTATCTTGAAGATTGATATTTAAGGGACAACCAAGCAGCTGCAGAACGAAGCGAGCGCAGCAGCTGCACAAACATGTGGATGTAAAGTTAAAATTCTTGAAGGACTTTACGAAAAAAATATTGTCTGTCCAAACCTAGTGGCTGAGTGACGCTTGGGAAGGGGACACAAGATGACGAGAAATTCATCACCTGTAGCGCTCTATCTGTGGCCTTCATAGTCCGCGCCAAACGCTACGACTTTATGATCCCTGTTTGTATCGCGTTATTCACTAATCCGTTGTTTAGACACTGGACTGAATGCAATTCCAGATTTCGTTATCAGATTCTGACATAAAAACTGCGATTTTAGAACTGCTTTACCGTAAAATGCATGTCAAAGGCGGCACCTATGTTTCCACGGTACTACCAAACCCTGTCAAAAATACTGTGGTCGCCTATGACAAGCACTCGTAAAAAGTCAGTGGGCTACCCAAAATTATGTGCAAAATACCAAACTTATGTGTAAAACACTAACCTTTTGTATGCGTGACGTGGGGTTCGAAGTGTGTACCAAGTTTATCGACAGTAGAAGCACTGTCTGACCATAGGCTAGCTTAGGTTACCTCCGCGTGTCTCGATATGAGAGACGCGCAATGGTCTGGATCAGGAAGTCTCGAACCTAATTTCGGATCACTAGGATTATTCCTAAAATAAGCTAGGGTAATATATAGCTTTTAAGATTTGCGTTAAAGCTGATGTGTAAAGTTTTAGCTCTTAATAGTAGACCCCGCCTATGAGTAGTACCGTATAACATCTGTCATATCATACAAATTGTTATAACCAACACAAACTCTCAGCCAATCACACTCGATCAGTTTTGGGTAAGGGATACAAAAAAGTCAATGTGACACATTTGAGTGGACATCGCGCATTATCAAATCGATGGCGCGGCCAAATGAAATACAGTGAAAATGGAGGCCACCGGCCACCTACATATTAACGGTCTGGAAGGGATAGCAGTGTAAACTGTAGGAAATAGCGTAGCACACTTGTCGCTCCTACGAGCGCGGACGTAACTTAGGCCGGTATGAGCTAATAAGTAATCCAATGCGTGCTTCACGTCTGTAGCCGGTCAGAGCTATCAGACGGTGCCAATCGAGGTTGGTGACTTGTCGGTTCAAGTCGGAGGTCTCTCGCGTAAGAGCCTCAACTAACGGTGTCTCTTTTACTGTCTCTCTTTTAGTGTAAAAGAAAAGTGCATTATTATAAAATGTTACTAAAATAAAATCATCTGACCTTTTTTGTAACCTAAATGTTATGTAGTGGTGTCCTGTCGTAATTATCGTAAAAAAGCTGGAATTTGATCTTTCACATACTTCATCAAATGGGTACAAAATTCCAACACTCCTTCCGAGAAATACCGGGACACCTCTTCATGCACACATGCATCGGGCCCTCATCAAACGTTTATCCACAATAGCGTAACGACCCATAGAAAATATTTCCAACATCAGTTCAACCCAATCTGTTCTCGCAATTCCGCAATCCTTGGCGCACTCAATGTCTTCGTCAGGAGATCGGCTACCATGTCTCCGGTCGCCACATGCTCAGGCCGCATCTTGCCCTTCTTCGTGTAGTCTTTATTAAACTTCAATTTAATGTCGACGTGTTTTGAGCTTTAAGCACTGGCTTCGTTCTGTAGTTGCTTGATAGCTGCTTGATTGTCGATCTTGAGCACAATCGGAATTTTGGAATGCATTTCAATTTCATCAAACAATTATTTTATCCCAAGTGCCTGTCTGCCTCCAACTGCAGCGGTCACAAATTCCGCTTCGGAAGTAGATAAGGCAACAGCACCTTGCTTCTTACAATTCCACCCTGCAATCATTCCATTTAGGAAAATCACGTTCGCACTTATGCTCTTCCGATCGTTTTTGTCAGCGGCAAAATCTGCGTCGCTGTAGCTAACGATGCGTATTGGTGACGGTTCACCTTCATCGTGCTTCAAAATTAACTTTAGGGTCTTGGTTCCCTTCAAATAGCGTGCAATATGCTTTGCCATCTGATAATCCATTAGGCTAGGCGCATGCGTGTGTCGCGTCGCCCGATGAACTGCCAAAACAATATCGGGGCGTGTGCACCGTGATATCCACAAAAGGCTTCCAACGAGAGATTGAAAGTCTTTAATAGTTGGGACTTTCCCGTCAAATTTCATCGGTAATTTCCATACGTTCTGGTAAAACTTCTTCCAGAACCGGAATTTCACAGCGTTTGCATCTTGTAAGCCATGCCTTTCCAACATTTTCTCGATCGTACTTTGCTGATCGATATAGTATTCCATGTCGGGACCTCCTTCGATCCGCATGCCCAAAAATTTCTCAACGTTTCCAAGATCCTTGAGTTCCAAAACTCTCATTTTCGTGAAAAATGCATCCACTAGGCTTTGATGCGTTGCGGTGACCAGCCGGTCATCGACATACACACACACACACCAGAATTGTTCCTCTTCAGTGAACCGCACAAAAATGCATGTGTCGGTTAAGCATTGCTTGAACTCCAGATCAACCAGCGTTTTCCGTAAAAGTTCATACCACAGTCGACTGGCTTGTTTCAAGCCATACAAGTTTCTCTCCAATTTAATAACCAACTCTTTTGCGTTTTCCACTCCTAGTTCTTCAAATTTATCACCCGTGATCTCTATACCTTTCGGTATCTGTAGGTGTATCTCAAACTCTCCTTCAGTCGGCGCCTTTGGATATGCGCTGGGCACATCACCGTGCCGCGCCGATACCCCCCAAATTTTTGCCAGAATCAAGATAATCTTCACACTATTTAATTTAATGACTGTTGAAAAGGTCACAAAATAATCTTCGCCGAGAAAATTGTTTGTCCCCACGGGCAACCAGACCTGCTTTATACCTCTCGACCCTGCCGTCTGCCTTCAGTTTGGTCTTGTAGACCCATTGGCTTCTTTTCTGGGTTGCGCTTGATAATCTTCCAGGTCCCGATTCTTCTAGAAGATTTTAACTCGTCCTGTTCCGCGGCCCTCCACTTCTCTGACTGTGGTCCACTATGGGCCTCGAAATAGTTTGCAGGATCTGCAATCTTCGTCGTCGATTCATCAATTTCGTTAGACGTATCCACCACTGCGAAACCGACCAATAAATTTCCACTTTAATTTTTTTTAATTTCACTTTATTTTCATCACTTGGTGCCGCTTCGTTCGTCTTCAAACGGTTAAAATTACCATCAGCGTCACTTCCTTTTTCTTCATCCATCGCTGCGGCCTTGGGAGTCTTTATCCTTGCTCTGCCCGACTTCCTTGGAAGAACTTGCTTCTTGGTTCTTTGATGTTCTCTTTCTCGAGTTGCGTGTTCTTCGCGATTCACTTGGGTAATTTGACTTCTTGTTTCCTCAACATTTTCTTCGCGTGAACTGTTTACTGCAGGAAGATCATCTGTTTCTCCCTGCAGTAATCTTGCCACCTTCGGGTTTGCGTCCTCACTTAATGTCTCAATCTGAGTGACATGTCGGGTGGTAGTGACCACCCGGTCCTTTAACAGTAGGACTTTGAAACCTTTTGTTTCGTCGCTTCTTCCGAGAATAAGTGACCGCTCGGCATGTTTAACCAGCGATTTTTTTCGCGGGTCTCTCCATACCATACACGGAGACCCGAAAACCACGATATCACTCACAGTGGTCGGCTTTCCAGTCAGCATTTGAATTGGACGTGCCCCTCCCGGATTCGACCGAGTGGGACTGCGATTGAGTATATACGTCGCCTACTTAGCCGCTTCCGTCCAAAACATCAGGTGCACCCCTCATCCAAAAATCATGCACCGAACCATATTAAATATGGTTCGGTTCATGCGTTCTGCCTTGCCGTTAGATGCCGGAGTACCCGCTTTGGTGATTTGCCGGCGTACCCCCGTCCGTTTACAGAATAGGTCCACCGTTCGAAACTCTCCGCCACCGTCTGTGCGTAAGACGTGAATCCGGCAATCAAACGCTTTCTCGAACCAACAGAGAAAATGCTCAAACATCTTTGCTGCACGATCTTTTGATCGTGCAGCAAAAACCCGTACGTAGTTTGAGTAGTGATCTACAAAAACCACTAGGTATCGGTTGCCGCGTCGATCTCGTGGGGTGATGGGACCTTTCAGGTCGCTGCATATCACCCCCAACTCTGTCGATTGGCAAATTTTTGCCAGAGTCTTTCTTCGGTTGCCGTGATCTTTGCCCTTTACCTTCAGCACTGGTTAGGCAATTTGGTCGGGCATGATCTGTAATCCTGATACCCGACCTTGGATCCTTGGCAAGATTTTCGACCGCGTCATACGCAAGGTGCCCGAGTCGGGCGTGGAAATGATGTAGCGTCCCTTCGTGTGCATCATCTGTTGCTTCATCTGATGCCACATTCATTACCATGTTCGAAAAACTTCGCGACAATTTTTTTTTCTTTGTGAGCGTACAGCCTCGCTACAAATACAGACCCACACACTTCAATAGGGAACAAAACTTTGTTTTTGAAAATCAATTCCATATATCTTCCGTTATCTTTTAACACGCATCCTTTCTGTCGTAAACAACGAAGAGAAATGAGATTCTTGGCCAACTTCGGAGCCAAAAATACCTCCGAAAGCGTGATTGTAGTGTTCGTGCGCGCGTTTGCTCTCTTTTGCAAAGTGACTTTGCCCACTTTCGCAACCTGCAGGCTTCCACCGTCAGGAAGCGTCAGTGCATTTGCGTCAGTACATTCTCTTGCGTCTTCCAGTAGTCTTTCGTCTGAGACTAGGTGCCTGCTGGCACCACTGTCGACAATCCACATGTTTTCGTCACTTTGTAGCGTGCCTTTAAGATTTCCACTTGCACTGCGATTTCCTTCGCTTGTAGCGAGCGCAAAGCGTTGTTCAGACATCCGATTCCCGCCACGTCCTTTGCGGTCATTTCCTTTAAAATTTCGACGATGCCCTTCGACTTCTTGAGCCCACGCCACAAGTTCCTGTGCGTGTTTAATGTAATCCTGCCTCTGTGGGTTGTACCGCACCAACAGAGCAAACTTGAGCCTTGGAGCAGCATATTTAACGATATTCTCAACAATTAATCGTTCGCTTGACTCGCTCTCCTTTGCTAACGCCACCAGGTACAGAAAATGTTCTGTCCATGACCTTCTTGGGTCCTTTTCAGCTGCAAAAAGAGCAGCGGCTTGATAATGCGTTGTGGTAAAGTGACTTATGAATTAATATGAAGCACTTTCCAAAGGGCGCATTCTGATTGGCAGAAATACGGACCAAGGGCGTGGGCACCGGATAGCCGCCGATTATACCTACAAGCGGCCGGACGGCGCCAGGCTGGGATTCAGGCCGGATGAACGTGACAAAGAGCGTGGATAGTCGGACAGGCGGGCTGAACGGACGGGAAGACCGCGGACGTTGGATGGCCGAGTGGCAGATTGGTGGCGGGTTGCTCGGAAAGTATGAGTGAGAGGAGCCTGAAAGAAGATGAGTGTTCTAGTGGATGAAGGAGGCACCCGGATCGGATGAGAAGCTGCCAAGGAATTACTAGCGCCAGCGGCCAAGGGGCTCGGATGGATGACCATCCGGCCGAGCCGGCCGGGTACAATGTACCATCCGGACTGGTACCAGCTGGGTTCGGTGTACCGACCGGGTTGGTACCATCTGGGGTTGGTGTACCGGCCGGACCGGTACACAAAGTCGGAGTTAGCCGGGTTGCGTTGGGTAAGGTACATGACTGGTCAGCCGTGTTATTTGAGGTAGGTTACACAAAAGGGAGTATTGGATATAGGATAAATCAGTATACGTTTCGCTTTCTTAGACACAAGTCGCTTTTATTGGTTCACAGCAGAGGGCTAACAAGGTCCCCTCTTGCTGTTATTGGTTTGCCCGGGGAAGGTTAAGTTACCCACCGGAAGTCCCCTGACCGGGAGTCGCGGCGTCTTCGTATACTCACCTCAAGTCGCCCGTGTTTTGAACACGGTACTAAGTATTGGGAAGTGGTGACATTTTGGCCTTCTGTGGAAGAGTGTAAAGTTATATCTACTTCACATACACATTTGGATTCGCCCTTCATTGTTATTGGTTTAGCTGGCCGATTGGTTATTCTCGGTCCAGCCGGCACTATACAAACTTCAAGTGCATTATTGGTTTAGCTGGCCGATTGATTATTCTCGGTCCAGCCGGCACTATACAAAGTTCAAGTATATTGCCAGACGAGCTCCCCGTGACGATTTCCGCCCAGGAGCTACCCCTAGTCCTAACCCTCATCTCCCTATTGGACGGATTTACACTTTTCGCCCTAGGGCCCACCAGGAGAGCTAACCACCCAGTACTGACGGGTACACAAGGTGAGCTTTCAACACGCAACATCAGAGCAGTCACGATCAAGCGGATGGAAGTGACCGATCTAGCCGGCCGGAAGCCGGATCGGATCATGACTCGGATGGATGGAGTACCCCCTCCGATAGTCAGTCGTCTGGGACCCCCGTGGGTGTTCGCGTCTCAGGAAGATTTTCTGAGAGCGACTACACCACAATGGTGCGCGTGCCCGGATCTCTTGGTGACCCTTGATATCACCGCGAGTCCCTAGCGGGCGAAAGACCTAAACCTGTCAAATTTGTTGACGATGTTGTGTCGGGTGCATTGGGGAAGGCATATCGCCCCCAATGCTGCTGAAGATGGAAGGATGCGATGGTCGCCTCGGATTGGGGGAGTTCGAGGTTGACATTAAAGAAGAAGTTACTCCCCTAGAGGCTCCGCCGGGGGCAGGTTACGGTACAACTTACTGTAGTGCCGGCCGCTACACGGATAGAGCCGGATCGGACTATGGTGCAAGTCGCCATAGTCCGAAGAAGGATCATGGCTCCGACCATGATCCTAACGAACAAATGCATATTATGGATATAAAAGAAAAAATTAAGGAAGAAAAAGCTGAAGTCGGATACGACCGGAGTGGGAAGCCGGCCGGATCGGGACCAAGTCGCGATCGGGCCCCCCTACCCCTGAAGAGACCGGATTGGCAGGAATCGGATTATCCAACCCACAAAGATAGGCCGCGTTTCGAAGAGGAAGAAGAAAAGCAGGACGGCCTATCGACGGATATAGACTTGGAGCGTGCTTTCCATCTTCACGAGTTGGGGTAGTTCTTGCGGACGGACAAGGTGCTGAAAATAACACGGCCGAAGATCATAGGCGGATTGAAAGGTCCCGTCTCTCCCCCAACTCTCTCAGACGGCCACGTGTCCCTTATTAGAGGACTATTCAATCAACTCAAACAAGCCGGCATTAACACCGGCGTGTTTGATCCGAACGAGTTGTTTGATCTGAAGATGGACAAGTTGAAGGAGGCGTCCAGCGCCCTGCACGACCGCTTGGTACCGCTAGTGGGCTGCTCGCCGCCGTCGAAGAAGATGACAGCCACGACTGGAGTGGCGCCGTCCACGCCGCCGGCAACAAGCAGACCGGCCGGGATACACTCAGGTTCTTCGCAGTACGAGTCTGCCCCTTCGGAAGCGGACTCATCTGATTCATCGGTGGGTATCACCCGCATGACAAGGGGAGCAGCGCGTGTGGCGACGGCCATGAGGCTTGGAGGACGTGAGGATCCGGGTACGCCCGAGCGGAAGAACGCCAGCCAGTACAGCGTACAGGCCTGGCGGACGGCGACGGCGGATCCAGAACCGAAGGAGGAAGACGAAGACGCGGATGGGCGGATCAAAAAGGAATGTCAATCTGGCAGCCCGGCCGCCCCTCAAGTCGCCCCCCAAGTCGCCCCTCAAGAGAGCTTTCAGGTGCCGGATCACCTGCAAAACATGTTTTCGGCGATGATGGAGCGATACTTGGAAGAGCAACGTCGGCTGAGCGCCAGCCGCGGCAGTCCGAAGTCACCGGACCAGCCAGCTCGTCGTGGAACACAGGCCCCCGGACCAGTCCAGTACTATGCGAGGGAGCCGAGTGACGAAGACATGGAGTCGGTGCAGTCCAAGCAGAGTGAACCCCATGCCGCCCCGCCGAGCCGCCAGACAGGTCGCCGGACCGGACGTCGGCCAACGAATAGGAAGCTGTCTCTCAGCGACGTGGATATGGAATCCGTCAGGTCGGCCAAGTACCATTACGATCCCGACGACCTGGATCTGGGGATGGCCCGCCGAGCCCATATGGCCTCGGCCCAAGCGTTTGACGCGGATTCGGGAGCGATCACGAGGGTGCGAATGTCGGCCACGTCCGAGCTGAAAGACTTCACCGGACGCGACACGGACGAGGACCAAGCCCGAGGATGGCTGAGCAAGACGAAGTCGGCCTTTCTCAGAGACCGGACGTCGGACTATGAGAAATGCCTGATCTTTGGGGATTTGATGAAAGGTCCAGCGAAAAACTGGATCCAGCAGCTCAGCCGGGAAATCCGAGGAAACTGGAGGGGATTGGCCGGCGCGTTCGAGGAACAATACAGTGGATCTGGAACATCGGCGGCGCGGCAATATTTCCACACCAAGAAGCGGGCGGATGAGACCCCCCTGGAGTATCTCCATCGCTTAAATGTCGCTGGCATGAGGGCGGATATCCCGGTTAAGGAAGATGCCAGCCGGTCGGAGGCCGCTCGTGAACATGTGGAACATTTCATCAGCACGTTGGACGATCGGGAGCTGGCAGACCAGCTGGCGTTACTGCGATTGAAGAACACCACGGAGCTGGAATTGACGTTGCGCACCTACCTAAGAGCGAAGAAGCGAGGCCCCAAGGCGGCAGTTGGAACCGGCCGTTTCAAGTCCCGATTTAACGCGGATCAAGGAGGCCGGCCGCCATCTACCAGAACGGCCCGAGCCGTCCGCATGGTCGCCCGAGAGTCAGACGCGACCAGCTCGGAAGAGGAGTATCAGCGATCCGGGGGCGAGTCTGAAGAGGAACAGTATGGGTACATTTTCTCGGCAGAAGCCAGTCAGCCGTCCAGGCTGCCAGCCGGATCCGGTCAGCCGAAGGGTTTTCCGGCTCGAACTGACCAGGATTACCCCAGGCGCAAGTGCACCCACTGTGGGTCCATCAAGCATGACGACCGGAGCTGTTGGAAGCGGCTGACGTGCAAGAAGTGCGAGAGGAAGGGACACCCGGCGGAACACTGCCTGTTCACGTGTAAGACTTGCGGGGAGGTGCATGAGGCGGGACTGTGCCCAATTGAGGAATTCTACAACCAGATAAAGAAGTGGTACGTCCCGACCAAGCATGCTGGAATGCTGCCGCCCGGAGTGGAAAAGATGTTAAACTAGATCGCTCGCCAGGTTGAAATCTGGTTCGAGCCGAGCGGTCTAGTGTTAGTATCTATGCATATGTTGGTAAGGAGGATAATCAAGAAGCAAAGCAAAGGATAACCGACAATACATGTAAGTTTGACGATTACGTCATCCGGTCTCCGGCCGGCACGGCTGACCCCTTCTTGGTGAGCAGTATACGGACGGATGAGTATTCCCGGTCTGAAGTGCGTATGGAATTGAACCTGTTACCTGGCGAGTCGCGAGGTTATTGGAAGTATCACTCGCCGGATAAATGGTTCAAGCAGGCCAAGGCGGATGGAAAAATCAATAACCAGAAAGCTACCATGCTGTTCGACTCTGGCGCGGAAGTGTCTATCGTAGACACCACCTTTCCTCGTAAGGTGGGGTGTGAGATAGACGAGACGAAGCGGCAGGAATGTATCGGCATTGGAGAAAGTTCATACATGACCCAAGGAAGGACAAGAGTCAAGATTACGTTAGCTGGGTCTTTGGTGTATTACTTTACCGCCTGGGTAGGCAAGCTGGCCGGGCAGGATGCAATTTTGGGCATGGACTTTATGGTCCCGGCCGGCATACGGCTGGACTTATCGCATGGAACATTGACGTTGCCGGACGAGGTACAGATCCAGCTGGCCGACCGGCGGCCCTTATATGGTGCCCACGTCCAGTTCCTCAAGTTAGGTCAGTTTGTAACGGTGCCAGTTGGAAAAGCGGTGGAAGTAATGTTACGACCACACGACAGGCGGAGTAAGTTATGGCTGACAAGGGGCGAGTGCTGGGTAACGTTTGTTAAAGGAGGTGGTCATCTCAATTCTATAAGCGTGACCAACATCTCTGAAAAGCCCCTCACCTTGCATGAAGACGTGATTATTGGAATGTGGCTGGCCGAGGACAAGGTGCCCCGCCGACCGGGCTATGTCACTATTGGCTCAAGACGCTATATTGAGAGGCAAAACCTGGCTTTTCTGGCAACCACCGATCTGGTCAGCGAAGAGGAAGAATTAGAAGAGGACCGGACGCCGATGGTGGCTAAACCCGAGTACCGGACCCCTTCTAAAATATTGACGCGGAGCCGGCCGTCGCCGGTTCCGGCTGAACGTATTGGCCGAGACTATGCCCCGATCGCGGAACTGGTTTTGCCCACTCGGAGGAAGACGGACGAACGACAGAATCAGGAGAAAGGACAAAGCAGAGTTACATATGCGGTCAACCCCGATGACAAATGGTTTGACGACCGAGGTGAAGGCGGATCGGCCCAGCTGGCCGAGCAGAATTCGGAAATAACCGAAGGCGGATCGACCCAGTCGGGTGATCAAAATTCGGAAATAGCCGAAGGCGGATCGACTTAGCCGGGTGATCAAAATTCGGAAATAGCCGAAGGCAGATCGATCCAGCCGGGTGATCAAAATTCGGAAATAGCCGAAGGCGGATCGACCCAGCCGGGTGATCAAAATTCGGAAATAGCCGAAGGCGGATCGACCCAGCCGGCCGATCAAGATCCCGAAGTAGCCGAAGCTGACCAAGTCTGCATTCATGAAGGGGGCGAGCTATATGTTGAAGGCATGGAGGATCAGATGGCGGTGCTACCTGTGTAAACCCCCTGCCCCCCAGCGGTCACTATTGACGATCTACAAGTGGGAGACCCGGATGTGAACACCCCGGAAGAGATCGGCAGATTGAAGGATATTATATGGAAAAGACGACATCTGCTGATCGGACCAGGAAACGCACTTCCTCCGGCCGCCCATGGGGCGGTATGTGACATTGATGTGGGAGACGCCAAGCCGGTTGCACAGAGATGCCGAAGAGTCGCCCCCCAATATCGGGAAAAGCTGTCAGAGCTGATCAAGGGTTTGCTGGCCACCAAGATAATTCAGCCGTCCACCTCGCCCTGGGCTTCGCCCATTGTAATTATTATCAAGAAGAATGGGGTGGATATAAGGTTATGTATTGACTACCGGCTGGTGAACCGGCTGACTAAGCTGATGGTTTACCCGATGCCGTTGATAAATGATTTGTTGGAGGACTTGGATAAAGTTTTGTGGTATTGCTCATTGGACATGGCCAGTGGATTCTGGGTGGTCTCTATGACCGATCGTGCACGGGAGATCTCTGCGTTCGTGACGCCCTTCGGGTTGTTCGAGTGGAACCGGATGCCGTTCGGTCTGAAGAATGCCCCGCAGATTTATCAGCGGCTGATAGATAACGCGCTGTACGGACACTTCAAGATCAAGGCGGATCAAGATCCGGCTCTGGTCGGAGATGTGTTCACCGAAGGTGACCCGGACCCCGACCCAAAACCTTCCGTTTTGGGGCGGCGCTCTTACATTGATGACATTCTCGTTACCGCAACTACCTAGGATTTACTGTGTGACAAAGTGGAGAAGTTGATGATTACGTGTGAAAAGTGGAATCGTTCGATTAGTGTGGTTAAGAGT
>MIQA02022275.1:0-24136 GCA_001887855.2 Sclerospora graminicola | reverse complement strand
TGCTGGTCTATGATCTCGTCCTTTAGATTTGTCCCCCCTCTTCGTTTAATGGGATATAGCACTCAGTGTGGCGCAGTCGAGTCCTTATTCTTCCCCCTAGGCTCGGAAAGTATAAGCTCCACTTGCTCGTGATCCGTTATCCCGACTGGGTGTAGTACTACCACTTCCTGGATCCATCCATAATGAGCTACAGATATGTAGAAGCGATCGATCCTGCTAGCGCTTTCTCCTCGCCAGTACGTGAAATCTGGTGGCACGTGCGAGTTTTCCAAATCCCAAGTTGAGTACTGAGCTGTTGACGCATCCATCAAGTCACATGAATCAATAATACGGGAGAGTTCAGGACATTCAGTCTTCCAGCTGAACTCTGTTCCAGGATTGCCTCTTCTGTCAAGCATCGGTGATTCAACGCAGTTAAAGTCCCCGGCCAGTATTACCTTGGATTCGTCTTTAAGTTTCCATTTCTGTAGTCCTAGAAAAAAATATGTCCGGTTAGTAGGAACATCTGAAGGAGCATAAATATTCAAGATCTTCCAGCTTCCGTATTCCACCCCTATCTCCCTCGGTGTCCAGAGCGCCGCGTTCCACTCTCGCATATTCTCTGCCGCTTCCGGAAAAATCAGTATCCCGACTCCTCCCTTTCTTTTCTCGCTAATACTCCAATGAGACAGTCGACGACAGGGGTGCCTATATCCCCATATACGTTCCCACAGTGTTGCTAGTTCTGCCGCTTCTGCTCGAGACGTAATATGCGTCTCCTGTAATAGAATGCATACCGGTCTTTTTTTGGCCGGTAGCATTCTCCATCCCTGTAACCACGTGCTTCTCGTTGCCTTTGGAAATCCCCGTACATTCTGGGAAATGATAGAAAACGTTCTGGCCCGGCTATCGAAAGCTTGTGTGTGTGAGGTCCATTCCCAGACCTCTACTGTCTTCTCTTTACTATACGCATCCATTGTGTCCATCAATTGTTGGATTTCTTTGTCACCCTGTGCGTTGCCCTTAGTACAACAGTAGCGGGTGATCCTGGGTGCCTGGAGAATTTATCGTACCCCCTTGACCCGGTCGATCTTGACTACCTGCACTCTGTGACTTAAGATAACAATCAATCTCCTTCCAAATTTTTTTGTCATCTTTTAATAGCCGACGTATTAGCACCTTGAAGCCGGGAGACTGCTGTGTACTTACCTCCTGGCGCCGTAATTTTACCCATATGTCATCTCCCGGTAATAGGTCTTCTCCGATGAGCGCCGCTATCTGCGCTCCATAGATATGCGCACACATAGATATCTTGACAAATGAATTCTTTTTGTGTGGATCACACAACTTCCAGAGCGGATCGCCCCCATGCTTGTGTTTTCTAAGCCGCCTCCATGCCTGCCCGCTGTGACGTATGGCATCTCTTTGCGATTCATCCGGTACGCTTGCCACTTGTTGCTCCCATTGCATGAAATCGCCAGGCTTTAGTCCTTCAGTCTTCCGCTGCTGCCCTTCTTTTATGAGACGTTCCCAGCATTCCCTATACCATGGCTTAGTAATTTCCACAAGTGTATCGTCATCAAACCTTTCCAGTAACTTGTAGGGATGCGAAAAGGTTGATAACAGTTGAATGATGGCAGCTCCATCTGTTTGAACTGCACGTATCCAGGTCAATGGCGATGCATCCACTTTAGGAAACGTGCCCCCATGTTTGCTCTCCCAAATAGACGCCATTGAGTTCCACACTTTCGCCCAGGATTTCGCCGATGCTGCCTCAACTGTCCTGCCGTCGCCATCGTCAGCTCCCATGAAGTCATCAATTAGCTCCCTTGCCACCGGTGTATCTGCCCCAACCGTCTGGGTGATTTCTTGCTCATAGGATTCAGTTAGAGCTCTCTTCTTGAGCGGCCGTTCCTTCTCTGCATCTGTAATCCGTTCTTCCTGTGCACCGTGCCCAGCCCCTTCCCCATTAGTTAGAGCTTTAATTCCGTGTTGATGCCGTCCTGGTGGCAAATATTCCGAGTCTTGACTTGAAGTATACATCTCTTCGTCTCCAGACGCCGAACCTCCTTCTAGCATTAGGACATTATTTGTAAAATTAAACCAATTTAACAGTACCTGTTGGTCCACTGCCAGCGTGTCCGCTAAGAAATTTCTCTCTGCTGTGTCTGTTAGGTCTACTTGTAGTAACCGGCGTTGATCGTCTATCGGTAGGTATGACACCGTATCCACGATAAACCTAATCAGGGATCGTGCCATCTTCCCGCCAATCCCGAACAATCTGTCTACCTGCGCGTGGTAGACATATCTTACTTCTTTATACGCATCGTGTCTGTGCCTTTCATCCGTGTCCCGTTCTGCCAACTGGCCCTTCTCGTCCTCCACTACAACCAATGCTCTTTCGTCCTCCCTTTTATTGTCTTCCCCTTGTTCGTCATCTACCATCTCCACATCTTGGGACGCCCTCGTTTCATCCTTGTGTGGCGGACTCCCCCTCCATCCGTGAATGTAAGCATGGTAGTGTTCATTTTCATAATGAAGCATCAGTGGTAGATCAGCCTCATCTATTGTGGCCGCTTCCTTTTTTGTTCGCACTATTTGGACGCAACTGCTTAGGGTGATAGGAAATTCACCACACGTCGCATACTGTTTCCGTTGGTGCACTCGAGTTTCTGGAATATACCGAATGGCTCCAACTTTTTGATTGGTTGGGTCCCGACTTAGGACTATGATTTCACGTTGTAAGAGCGTGCCTATACATGACAAAGTATCATTACTTCCCCAAGCCGTCCTACTTACCGTGTCATCTAATCCTGATGAGCTCGCCGCGAATTCCTCTAGGTATTCCTTGAACGCGATCTCCGACTGTTTCGCCGAAATTCGGTCATATCCCCTACCTAAACTCCGCAACGTCTGCTTCCTGAGCCCGGCCGGGAATTTCTGCGCAAAGTCCATCAACCCTCTCGCCGTGCACCCCTTTTTTAACGCTCTCGCTGCTGCTTCCAGTTGCTCCGGCCATTGTACCATTGCAGAGTTGTATAGTGCTTGCACTATTCCGTATACCTGGCAATTACCTGTTGGCGGCGTTGGGACACTCTGTAATCCCATCGCTATTAAAGCATCCGTCAATGCCAGTTCCGTTTCAGGCTCTGGTTGGTACTGTTTCCATGGGAACAGGTCTACTGCTCCTTCCTTTGCGGTAATTTCTTGTTGAATTTCCGCCAATCGCTTCTTCGTTTGTGCCTCCTCGATGAGTAGTTGCGTATTTTCGCGTTGTCGATCTCTCGGCGTCGATCTTCCTTGCTTGGATTTTCCACTGTCTTCTGGCTTTTGTGGCCGTATTGGTCCATCCGTAATTAAAGGCTCTTTCTCTGGTTGGTCCGTAGTTTCCTCAACTTTGCTCTTCTCGACCTCATTCACGTCCTTGGTGTGAAGTTGATTATTCCTACTTACCGTTTCATCTACCTTACCTACTTCAATTGTCTCTTTTGCTGCGGCTTTTTTTTTCCTGACTCAGATTATTTCGCATATGCATACCTATAGTTTCCCCTTCTTTCCTCTTTAGTGGTCCTTTTGTAGCCCGCGAGACTGTGGTCCATTCATTCGAACTCGAACTTTGAGCCTTCTCGTCTTGGACGCTCTTGACATTTCCAGATTTTGCTTGGAGTGGCTCCTCCTCATCTCGCACCGGGGTCTCCCCGGTTTTCGGCTGGTTATCCTCTGTCTCCTTTTGGTCGAGACATTGTTTCTTGTCGGTACTGTTTTTCTTGCCCCGTTTCTCATCATGTGCGATACAATTAGTACGCACCTCTGTCCGTAGAGCATCCATACTGGTGAACGTCGGCTCTGGCACTTCCAGTGCTTCTACCTCCTCTACCGTTACCACAATGCAGTGTTCCGTGACTAATTTGTGCTGCGTCATGGTACAGCCCCTAATTTGGTGACCGGTCTCACCGCACCGCAGACAGTGCCTATTCCCTCGTGAACTTGGGTGTTCAAGAGTTAGTGTCGTCCCACACCATATGATACGACGTACCTCCTTTAAAGCCTTCGGACAGCCTCCTGCTTCTACCACTATGCTCCAATCCAGTGAAGTCGCAGACAGCGGCCCCCCCTGATCCAACTCTTCAAAAAAGAATTCCAGTGGGATGATCGATTTCAAGAATCCGTGAAACTTCATGATATCGATATTACTCGTGATGTTGCGCACCGTGATAGCGTAGTCCGAGTTAAACCCACCATTATTACTTCCTCCAAGCTCCTGACGGTCCCAGATCGGTTTGTCTGTTGGCTCCTGTACATGCACGTTCCGTAGCCTGTGCACTGACTTGTGATACGGTACTTGTACATCCGCGAAACGCTTCGCAACTGCTCTCGTCAGGAATGCGAAAGCCAAACAATGCTGGGACGGAGAATACCGAATCGCCTTAACTTCCGCTAACATCTCCCATAATCGTTTGTTTTCCAATCCCCTTGCTGTCGCTGCTGTCGCAATACTTTCTTGGATGCTTTTTGTGCTTTGGAACGCCTTTTTTATGCGCCCTTCTCCTGTCATATCCATTGTTAGACATCCTTCAACCTGCACTCTGATTGTAATCATAAGTCGTAGCCGATCTTCCGATGTCATTATTTGACGCAAAAACTGAGGTAGGGTGCGCGTTAATATTGTACCTTCCGCAAGGCCTTGAACAATCATCCACTCTTCTGCACTTCCGTCTCGAAAGTTTTTACCCTTCCGGCCCTGCCACTCTTTCCTGCACACTCTTATTAAAGCTTCCACCTGATCTTTTGAATACACGTTAGGATTAAACTTAAAATCCCCTTGACTTATCTTTTCGAGCTTTGGTTTCTTTACGTCTCCGGTTACCTTGGACAGCCAACCTTGCAGTACATTTTGCCCTTTCACTGCTACCTCCACTTGGCACGTGCCAATCAGTTTCGATAGTGTTGTCTCGAGGGGTTGGTTGGATTTCCGTGCTATGAAACACGCATCCACTGCCTTCTGCTTCCACACGAGCCAGTTCAGCTCGTGTGTCACTACAAGTAGCTCGAATAAATCGATTAGTCGTTCTTGTTCCGCCTTCGATAGTATAGGCCACTTATCTGATTTCTTTCCACTTCCTCCTTCTCTCTTCTTCGGGTGTTTATATACCGCTTTGAACAACTCCTGGGTTAGGTCTAGCCACGTTTGTTGTCTTGGTTTCCGCTGTGAGGCATCGGCTAGCACCTGTTTCAACGCCGCTGCCAACTCATCGGGTGTATTTGAGCGGCTTTTTCCCCCGTTGGTTGCATTACCTTGTAGTAGTCCTGGCTTCGTTGCCTCGTGTTCCTTCTCCTCAGAACTCGTGTTTATACTTTGCAGCCCTGCCTCTGGCGGTGTTTCCCCTTCATCCGCGGACTGTTCCATCTTAACATCCGACTCAGTACTTGGTGCTAATTCTGTGTGTTGTTCCGGCATGGGGTTATCCGTATCCGGCTCCCCTCTGCTCGCGTTCTCACTACTATCGTGTTCCGACACGGTATTTACCTGACTGCACGACATTTCAGGCACTTCCCCTTCGCTTATTTGCGATTCCTGCACTATCTCATCTATCACTAGCTCGTTATTGTCTGCTTGTGCGTTACTGAGATTCATCTCTCCCCCTGGATCCTTATCCGGGGGCACGGTTTCCACCTCTGGGCTGGTGCCCGTCGGGTTCATTAATTAGGCTTGGTACTTAAGTACTCTTCGCGGGGTAGTCCAGATCCTCCTAACTTGGCTTGTTAGGGGGTCTGCTTGACAAAATCGGGACTGACATTCCCACTTTGAACCAATCTAGATCCCAGTTTGACCTCAAAATGGTGTACACTTTATTGTCCCCGCAAATTGTGCATCTTTGGGGCAGCCTCACGTGGACGAACAGCACCCTATTCTAACGTTTGAATCCTAGTTTAGCGATAAATCTGAATAAGTATTCTATTTTGGCACCACTTCTGACATCGAAGAAATTAAATAGCCCGTTTATGCACATATTTTTCAATATTTTTTGATTTGCGGAGGTTGAGCTGCGATAGCTCAGGTGAAAACAGAGGCAACGCAAGTTCTTGGATCAGTCAGTAACTGTACATTTGCAGCGAGTAACGCTAATCGAGTCTTATCGTCCATGCCATCGTCGAACGAAATAGATTGTGCAGATGCTGAGTGGGACCATAAACCCTCACAAACGTGACAATGTTTGGGTGTGCCAATACAATGTTGCCATAAATGTCAATCTGTACGACGCTTTCTCCGCTAGCTGAAGAAGCTATCGTCCCAAGACGAAGACGACGCTGCTGTCGTCAAATTGATGTCGTTTGTAGAGCTGTCGTTGTTGAAATAGAAATGCATTCGTTCAGATACCGTCTTGGTGGGGTTGTCGTTATGCAATCAACACACACCCAAACATAGAGCCAAAATCTCTACATACCGCTATGATATGCAAATACCATCTCGGCCTTTCGGCTAAGATCAAGTATGTCTCATCATCTGAATATACCCTGTGAAGTCAAATTCACTTTTGTGTGGTCAGAAGTAAAAGTAACGTTACATACAATATATCTAGTTTAATTTAACCATACATTGTTCAGTATATAATTTTATGAAATCTAAGAGAAATCCTCTTTGGTTTGAGCAAAGATCCTTCCGGGGGATGCGCTGACAAACGTAGAATGGGCATATTATGTGCGTCACAAGTGTTTTTTCTGCACATGGTAGGACACCATACACCTTAGAGGCATTCCTAACGGGATCATGAGCCGTGATCCCGCCAGAAATAGACGATCTAATTGCTAAAAGTAGTCAACATATGTCCTGTCCCACCCACGCACATGGGCTCATGATCCGAGATGGCTCATGACCCGAAATGGATCATGACCCTTTCATAAGGAGAAAAATATTTATTGGCTAAATATACTACATGTAGTATCTAAAACTGAGCGCCAAAATCGTACAAGCCAACAAACACAGGACTATTCGCGCCAACCCATGTAGATATACAGTGTTGATCGACCACTAAGGTGATGGTGATAGGGAAAGTGTGTAAATATGAGCGAGATCATGTTCGTGTCAGCTCCGTGACTAAGTGCATCGCCACAATTCATCGTTCCAATTTAGGTCTGCGAAGCTGGTCTTCATTTCATTACGCTACACTGTACGTTCTTTATGGTGTGCACGCAACAAAAAGGGGGTACATGTAGTGGGTTCCTTAAAACACAGAAAAATCTTGTGTATTGTTGTTTTACAGTTTGCGTTTTCCAAGCGGCGAATGAGCTTATTATCCCACACGTCTAGATGAGTTACCGTTTAGATGAGCTAACGTTTTAGCGAGCAATCTTTTCCACTCTCTGAAGGCTGCTGATGTGCCGCTTTCTCGTGTTTAGGAGTGTCATCCATATGAACAGTGTAAACGTCGTCTAACGAGTACTGACAGAACGGATACTTTGGCCCGTTGCTCAGAATTACGGGCTTCACTCCACTCTTATTGATCCCAAACGACGTTGCACACTCTGTAAAATTCATCGGACCTGGCTTGACGTGGATATTGTGTAGAACAGCTTGATCACCAAAGTTTTCGTTCATTATGACCATGCTTACATTCGGGTCCACACGCTTGGTGTTAATGACCCGGAGATCCACGTAGATGTTGCTCATGTTCACAAAACGTTGACGAGGATTGCTTTTGCAATTGCCGCAGGAGCGGCACAACTTGCCGAAATCCTGTGCGAAAAAACCGTCAACAACAATGGTGCCGTATCCGTTGAATTGAATAACCTTGTCGTCGGCGTAACGGGCTCCACCGCCAAACACGTAGGACACGCTGGAAGAATTTCCACCCTTGATACTGAGAGCGTCTTCGCATACGTCATCCCACCACACGTTTTCGATTTTGCAGTCCGACATTTCACAATGCACGCCTTCCATTTGATTCGTACCGATAATGACATTCTTCAGCGTGGCGCCAGGCTCAACTGCAAAGACAGCTTTCGACGTTCCATTGCTCTCTGTCTGACCGAGGCAGGTAATGTCGGAGCGATCATAGGTCTTCATACCACCATCAAAGACTTCACCCGATTTCACAACGTACACCTCGCTGAAGCTGACGTTTCCTTGACTCACAGGCCATGTGTCATCAGGTACAGGGGCGCCGAATGTAGTTGCCATCTAGAGTATGAGAACAGTAACCGAAGGCTAAAACATCACTTCGACAGAGGTAACTTTTGGAGTGAGTTGATCAAGTTTTTTGCTTTACTATAAGAGGAAACGTTGTTGCCTTGCCAAATGGTGCGACTATCGTTGTATGATGAAATTTTTAATGCGTATGTCAGATCAACTCGCGACGGGTCATGATCCCGTTAGGAACGAAACCGATTTCACGGCTATTTTCAAAAACAGATGGCCGAATTTTGGGGGATCATGATCCCGTTAAGAATGCCTCTTAGAGCATCTTCCACCGCTAAATTTGGCGTTTCCTCTGGCGATGGACTTGAGTTCGATGGGCCCGTGTCGTACTAAGATGCTCATTATCAGATATTTCCAAAATTTTGGAAAAATGCTGTCGTTTTCACTAATTATTACTTCTGGTAGACCATGGTATCGTATCACAGCATCGAAAATACTTTAGCTGTTGTAGGTGCGTCATCATTGACGTGCACTGCTGCGTATTGAGAGTTTTTTTATAACTTGTCGACAACAGTTAAAATGGCAGTGAATCCATTCGATACATGAAGTATTAAATTAAAACTACTTGTCGGATGCATCAGGTATTGGAATCGGCACAAGTGTTGCATAAATATCATGCTTCCAACTGGTATAAAGAAGAACACGTTTCATCATATTCTTTTATTTTTTTCGCAATGACTTCCGATTATACCATTGAGCAAATTGTAAGAAAGTTTTGCGATTGCCAGGATTAGCAGGTGTTGCCGAGTCATGATATCTGATATGACTTGAGTTTGTGAACGATCGTTGTTTGGTATGTAAGTTTCTTTGACGAAATCAAAACAAAAAAAAACATCCCGTTTGATAAGCAATGTACTCGGTTCAGAATTCATTCATGTTTCTTTGAATTCAAAATACTTAGCGTAGCCTTGTTGAAGTATATGATGAACTTCTGATGAAAACTTGACATATGATACTGTCAATATCGAATGACGCTCAGGATTTGTCGGCCGCTTGCCGGAATTCTTCGGTGGGCTTACCTAATTATCGTGGTCCAGACTGTCGAAATAGTCATCGAGGGAGGACCATCCCGCTGAAAGAGCTGCGAGTATTGTGGATCCGGACGTGTTAATTCCAGAAAAAAAAGTCGGCGCTTGCGCGCATATGCTAATCAAATGAATTCCGAGCTTAAAGATGCTCCTGGCGGAGCGCGCTCGTGAGGACGCAAAAGCTGCGACGATGCTAGCGGACTCGCCGTGACCAACAGCCTCTTGTGGAAAAGCTGTAGCGCTTGGAGACACACACTTTGAATGCGCAGCTGCAAAGTCAATCAAACGGGATTGGCTGGGTTTCGGTTTGAGTTTGACGACGGTGTCGTCTCGGCAAGTCTGATTTTTCCGCTGCAACGGACAATCATCCGGAATCACAACCGGATTATATGGCTTAAGCCAGTCAACGTAGAATCTCGGATGTAGGCGCATAGACGTCGGAATGTCGAGGGTGTAAGCAACACCATTGCAGTGCTTAATCAAAAATGGCCCAATAAAGCTCGGGACTAATTTGTTGCTTTCCAATTTGCACGGCAGTCGACGGTATTACCGGCGTCGGCTATAAGACACCGTCGCTGTGTCGAAAGACGAATTCATTCCTTGAATCCCTTTTATCCGCATGCTCCTTTTGACGGTTTGCAGCTGTTTACAAACATCACATACGTAACGGGTAATGACCAGGCGATCTTACGCAAAGTTTGTAGTAATGGCCAGCTTCGGTCCGAACGAAGTTTAACCCATAGAAGCGATTAAAGCGTGAGCGACGGCGTATTAAATTTATCGGCAGTTTTGCCACCGACAGGGAAGTCCGTAGGAAGAAGAGGTATCAAAAATCCTACAACAGCAGAATCGCGCGAATGTCACGTGTAATTCGAAAACGGCGTCAATTCGGTTGATGATGCACGACCTGTTGATAATGAACTCAGCGGGAGGTAAATGCTGACCAAGACCCGAAAGATGTTACGTGACTCCGTAGAAGATCTTCTTAGCAACAAGGACGCGCTCTGTTTGCCCACCCGTCTCCTGATGGACATCAATAATCGTGTACCAAGCAAAAGGTCGGGGGAAATAATTGGTGATGTGAAGTGAGGTCACGGTCTGAAACAGTTCATTCCGGCAAAGTATGGCGCCTGAACAACTGCGCGGTTTCTTTTGTAGTTATAATCGCCACGACGGGATCCATGTGTCACTTTGCGTCTGATATGACGATATTTATGAATCGCTCAAGCTCAAAGGCCGTCATCGGCAAGGATGACGGTACGCTGAGAATCAAACGTTTGTATCTAATATGTTAACGACGGGCGACCAAGTTGATATCGCTTGATGAGAGCTCGTAAACGCTGATTAATTCGCCGCCCATCTCCTCGGAAGGATTACGAAGATACTCGATGACCAGTGCACATTAGAGATCATCGTTATACGTCGCGATGATTTGATTCCGTGAAGAACGTCGCGGCATTAAAATCATCGTGTTGACCCCCTATTAAATACTGCGTGCACAGCCATGACCTCATTCAAATCGCCATCCACCCAATTCATGGCGCGGTTCATATCAGGGCGTCGTGACAACGTGTCAGCAGGTATGTTGCTCAAATACTCGCGTCCCATACCACGTGAATCGGCTTCAAATCATTCGGAAGCGTCAATATCGGAGCTTCGGCCAAATCTGTCTTAGCCGCATCAAACGCACATTTGTGGCGTCTTTCTTCAACAACGATGACAGTGAACCAGCATCACCTGACAGGTCGAATACCGTCAATCGCTAAGCCACGAACATCGAACTTTGGCTCAAATATTCAGACACTCTTCCCCGAGATCCGTGCGAGGAATATTACGCACTCCGGATATAAAAATAGGACAATTTGGTACGGTAGCGATCGGAAATAAAACCCGGTTCGCACGGTGACTGAAGAACGCGATCATTCAGCTGCCGCGGCCGACGATATGAAGATTCACGCATCGGAGGAGACCACGCAGAACGAGTCAGTATCTATGCTGCTTCGAGAGCGCATTTCCAACCCGCAGTCCAAGTGCGATTGGCTTAATATGGCTCCCGACACTTCCACATTTCCGTTATTCTCCATGTAAATTGTCGCTCACCATTTTACTTATTGTAGGATGATCGCGGATGAAGAGAGCGGTCGAGGAAGAGGGAGGGCTATCAGCGTGAAGAGGTCGGCCTTATGAAACTAGTGGAGTTGATATAAATGATGATCAGCCCATGCAGGCAAAGCTAACCAGAAGAAGGAGGGTTAGAATCTTTGAAAGAAGTGATATGGTGGGAGTCGGATTGCTACCGTTGCGCGGCTGCGTTCAGGCTCAGGGGCGGCTGTCGTGATGTAAACATGATAATGTAAATCTTGGTAGGTCTTTTAAACTACCAACTACCATAATCTTACGCAAACTCATCTTTTTAACGTTAAAACTTAATTTATTTATTCAGTATTTAAATATAAGGGCCCCACCGTACGTAATCGAGTAGTAGGGCTCAAACCCAAGCCCAACCCGCACCGCAAAACCCGCACCCAACCCGCGCGGTTTGGGTTGCGGGTTGACCTGAGCCCAACCCGCAGCCCACACATAACCCACACTAAGGTAAATTGGAATTTTACCGGTAACTTGAACAACCCACAGTTGGGGGGGGCGGGCGGTCCGGCGCCCACTTTGTCACTACAATGCAGCACAGCTCGTACTGAAGCAAGGAAGGACAACGTAACTGCGCGGAAAATTATAAAAAAACATAGACGAAAGATTGCCTCTGGAATGGTGTTTACTACAGAGGTCGGTTGAATATAAACGTGCATTGGCATTTGGGCGACTAACATTTGTAAATATTATTCTATGTCGTAGCAAGCAGACGCACTCATCTTGCAGCACAAGGTATTTTACCAAGAGCTCGCTGCCTCACCGCAGATTGGACAATTAGCTCAATCTATGATTAATATAACCTTTATACTCTTCAGCCACCCTCGCAGTTTTTTTACCTCAAACATTGAGTAGCTTCCCACGCCACCTCCACCTCGTGTAGACGGCTGTAAGTAAACCCTCTCATAGTGGAGGAGATAATATTCTACCAGAAGAGAATCCACGCCTTCTGACGAAGTCCTTCCTTGCCAGCAATGTGCAACACACTAACCCAACCAGCCCGCAACCCAGCCCGCAACCCGCGGGCTGGGCTGCGGGTCGACCTCAACCCGCACCAAACCCCGCGGGTTTGAGCCCTATCGACTACTATGAATTGGTGGAGAAGTTGGGCGGATGTACGGTGAGACGAGTGGATGGGCCGTTCTACTGGACATGTAGATCAAACAGGGATGGGGAGATCGGCAACAGTACACAATAGAAGAATATATATGGAGAAATGGTGGAAAAAAACGTTTTTTGGTTGGAACCGAAATGACTGTGGTAGAACAAGCTGATCATAGTGGGCCGATCGTTCTCGAAATGATGAAGTGACCGACGAGTATGCCAATTTATAGGTCCGAGGTCTACTGATCGGGGTTCACTCGGATAAAACGTCAATCCTGCCCCCCCCCCGACCCGTCCTCAGACCTTAAGTATACCCCATAAGCGACTTATGACGGAGTCCGAAGTGACATACCGTAATAGACATGTTATAGATAACACAAATGTGCAGCAGAAACCACCTCAATAAGAGACTGTTACTTAAGACAAGTTCACTTTCATAACCTCTCAACACAGATAATGAGTAGTATTGTAATTTACAAACGACAAAATTTAATAGGGAATATTCCCTTTAGATTCACGGTCATAATTGATCTCCTCTCTAAAACGATAACCCGTACTTAATTGAGTGAACCTTAAAATGATCCAAATAAAGGGATGTTACTTGTAGCAAGTTTGATATTTGTGACATGTCCATTACGGTATTGACAGCCTTGGTCACCCTCCCAACTCTACGGTCTCCATGTTGGGATATTGACCAACCAAATAATTGCATTCTCGACCAAACTATTGAATTTCTCCTTAGTCGTCGCCCCAGGCTGAGTTGCAGTCGGATCTGATCACCCATGAGACGGAGATCGATCTGCTACAATTCAGCCTTGAGATTGAAAACTCCTGACTTTTATGGTGTACATGTGCAGGCTCAGAAAAGTCCGGTCGTGTCAGCACACATTCTCTGAGGGTGGTCCGACCGAGCTGTCATGCTGGCAAACTTGCGGTTCGCAACATGCGCATAGAGAACTGTACGTACCTTACGCTTGCCTGTGGGATTGTTTTTAGCCATGTACTGGATCATAGCTTGTTTGGATAGTATAGCATTGTAGTGAATATCCCTATACCACGCCCAAAACGAGCTTCCAGATCGAGGAGGAGCACGCGAGAGCGTATACGTAGCTGATAAGAAATCACTGACATTAGCCGCTGTGAGTTTGATTTTTCTGAGCAAGTCTATTTCTTTCGCCGTCGGCACAATACCGAGCCACACGTTTCCTATGTACTTACTCGAAAACTTTCAGTGTCACTGGGAGTCGCATTAGTGCTGTTAGTGGGGACGGACAAGAAAACATCTTGATGCGTAGCGCAGTTGCTTGATTGGGACTGGGGCTGTTGGAGGTGGGTGTCTAGACGTTCTGTGACGGTCGTCAACTGGTCAACTTTGGCTTCCAAGGAGCTGGGTATGGAGCTTTGGCTCTCTACAATGCGCTGCATACGAACTAATAGGACTGATTGCGTCTTTTTTCCCATAATTTGGCGTTCGATGATATCTCGATACGAAAAAGGATCAACAGTCACTTGAATCCTAATTTCCTTTGGCACCGCGTCCACATTTGCAATCGATAGCCAAGGTAGATTTACAATGAGCCGGTTTTGTCGCACCACTTCGGACCACCGTGCCAAACGCGTACAGTCACACCCCCACCCTTTTCATTGATTGGTGCATTGTTTTGATAAACGTTTTCCTTCACCGTTTCCTTCTTGCGCAACCCATGCTGATGCGACTGAGTTATAGTACATGCTGCCAGCGTAGTCAATAGTGAATCATCGTAGAAAGTGACAGCTCGGCAAAATATATGACGCAAATGAAATTTGATCTTCATCACTTAGACAGTCGATGTTTGGGGAAATAGCATATTGGCCCATCCGGCAACGGCTCTTCCCACACGCATGATTCCACAATCAACACCTTCAAAATAAAGGAACACTTTAAAGATTGCGTCGAAAGCCCATCCACCTCGTGCGATCACTTCGGTGACACTAACACATCGCTGTTGGTTAACGCTTCAGATGCGCAGCTTCAGCGACCAGAGTGGCTTTGGAATCTGGTGGTGATGCTGTCGGACGTGCCAAAAACGTGAGTTAGTATCTTGTTAATTTCACTAGCACTTGGATTCTTTAAAAGAAACTCATTGCAGATGCATACGACGTAGCTAGATGACACCCGAGCGAATGAAAAATGTCTGCTTCCCATGATTCGGCATCACAAAATCCATGGTTACACTGGACGGTGCTTGTCTTGGACCTACCTACAGATGCAGTGCCCTTGTGGGTGGCGTGATATAGCAAATAAGTTGATGACGAGAACTGGTTTCTCTGGCACGACTCATACAGTGCCACTAGAGTATGAACAAACTCATATCCTCCATAAACGAGATAGTGTTCTCAAAAAACAAGAACGCAGCCACATTTCGTAAAAAGTCTCGGTACATGTACATATGTGGTGCTTTTGCCTCCAATTAGTCTCCCTTTGCAATAGTACGGTTAATGCACATCTTGCGGAGTCCAGTACGATCATCAACGTACCATTTGTTTGTGGTGTTGTGTGGGTGAAACTGCCACGAAATGTTGGAAGTCCACTTGGTCCGAAAGTATGTTTTGACCTGGCTTAAATACAATTCGTGCGTCTTAAGCTTCAGATCATTCATAAAAAAAGGTGTCAAACTTGCCAAGTAGCTGTGTCGATATCAAATCGGGCTGGGCTGTCTCCATCTTCACACCTCCACCGTAGTGATGCTGTAGAAACTTGCCGGAATGCTTGCGTTCCGTTTGGAGCTGATGCATGCTGCGAGCACCACAAACGGCCTATCCAGCATCACGAAGCTCTTTGATCTCTAGTGCAACTTCAAGATCCTGTGAAGCGACCGTTACATCCATTTATAGGAGTGGTGTGAAGTGTGGCTGATGAGGGGACGTATAACCTTCGCCTACACGAAAGTTGTGTTCTATAAGAAATTTGTAAATTGTGGTTTATTTCTACCAATCGTTACCACGGTGAAAGTTGCGGTGAAGAAAGTTGAGGGCCTGTTTGGCACCATCGCAATTGTAATTTTCTCACAAATTGTATATCAGCATTCTGCAATTTGAATTTGATTGTTTGGATCCAGACGACCCCCAAAATACAATAATTCACAACTGTGTTTTGCGGACAAATTTTAAAAGGTGGATCAAACACCGCATTTGTAATACTATACCTAACCCGCAACCAACCAACCAACCAGATAAAATCATGAAAGAAGAAACAATGTAACCACGCTCAGAAAATAGCAAGTTGCTCATGTAACCGATCGAGCGCTGAGTGCGCTTGGTGCTCGTAATAAAGTGACGATCCTTCTATTAACTGATAAATCATAGCGCAGTATCTATCATCCAGCTAGTCTGCTTTCCAAAATGATGACTTCGGAGTTTTTAAACCTGCTTTCAATTTCGCTACAACAAGGCATCAAGGCAGTGCGCGTTGTCTGACGGCCTGCTACTGTGTACTAGTATCTATTAATAATTGAATCTGACTGCCTTTTTTTATAGAACATTCTTGACGGAGCCATGGCGACAAGGACTTATCTTTATGAATTACGAATTGTGTGAGTCAAATAGGACTTTGCTGAGTACAGATGAGGCTCGTCTCTCCTACGGAAGAGATTAAATTCCGAGCAAATCAATATATGTATCAGGTCAGTATCTCATTATTGTTCTTTTTATCTACCATCTTCACAGCTGCGCGGTTAATTCTTATGTTGTACGGATAATAACCGAATGCACCGTGGTAACCAACCGGTTACTGACTACCTACCACCGAAGCTCTAATGGACACAACGGATTTAAAACCACTTACACATAATGCGGCCCCACCATCTCCACAATCAACTTGAAGTCCACGATATTCTTTTCTAGCGCGATCCGAGAGCGAAAACTTGCTCCTGCCGACAAATTAAGTTAGGTTTCCGATGCGGCTACTCTTATCGTCTCTTCAACCATCGATCCGTCAACAAAAAGCGCGATCTTGTCTTGGCCAAACGAAAGCGTCACGTGCCAAACTGCACAGCAACACAAGGAGTGAGCAGGGGCTGTCCTTCAACAAATGGCAGCACCAAGTGGACGGTACTTGTCAGCATCAAGGCAAAATTACGACCATTATCCAGTACCATTTCGTATTGCTGTGTCGAAGGCAAACGCTCTGGGTAAATCCACACTTGAAAAGTAAAATCGGTATACGTTGTCATTGACAGCAACGGTTGTTCCACTTTTTGGGTTCCCTTCTGGAGAAAAGACGAAATCCATAATTTCATTGTTTGCGGCTTCTAGTGGCGTCCCAAGATCAAAACAAGTTTCAATCATCTATTTTCGGGCAAGCCAGACGCCTTGCTGTTCGTCACGCGGCCATCTCATGCGCATAATAGATTAACCCGAGTCAAGTACTGCTGAAAACGGCGCATGGCTACTTCTTTTTCTGCAGCTGGGGATAGTTGGTATATTAATATAGAAGATCTGTTCCACACGTTGAGCAGTTCATCGCAGCGCTTTTATTATTCATCGTACATCCCACGTCAGTACTGGACTGGGTGCCATTGATGCAACTTCGGGAAGAGTGTTTTCATCATAGAGCGTCGCCGATCTCCCTCGAGCTCCCATCTTGAGGCTTCGGTTATCTCGGGAAGTGATAATAGCACCTGTATCTCTGGTATTCTTCGAAAGAAGCAATCTGAGAGCTCTATTTTTTGTTTTAATTTACGGTCTGTCATCATCTGTGGAGACTTGAGCGTTACTTCGTATATTTAAAACTGCATAGCGTTAGGTCCTTAGTTCGCTACCCTGTGCTACATCCAAGCCTATCCTTTCTAGAAGCTTTGTGGGGACGTTATCCCATTACGTCAGGTTGTGTAACCCGTTACTTCATGTACTATCCAATATGTAATATGTACTATCCAATATGTATTTGGTTGTGTTGCTTGGGTACGTGTGATATCAAGTCGCACGTACCCTGCGGCCTGACATCTCCCCGGTCTTTACTTCGCGTTGGCGGTCTCGAAAGTCCTGTACTATTCAATGCCAACGCGAAACGTGACGAATAGATTTCTCGCGCTCCCCAGTACTATCACTCTCCGGGAGGTTACTAGCCATTCTTTTTGGCGGCTGCGCTGACGACTACGAAGCAACTTTTCCTCGATGTGTAGTTCTTCTTCTGTGTCCGACTCTAGGATAATTGGTGATGCCTTTGGAATTGGTCGCCCCGCAAAACTCAGAGACATTCGGCTTGAATGGCAAGAGTAGGTCGACGTTGAACGCTGAGTGCAGTTTCTTCATATTTCGCAGTAGCTTCAATTCAGCTACATTCGGGTTAGTCATTTTGATTCTCTCAAACGGTCCAACTTTTTTGGTCGCGAGCTTTGCTTCTTTCACAATCATGGCTTAATTAGTTTAGATGTTCGGGCTTCCGGCTACTTTATTATTTAAAGATCCAAAACTCCTAACCTGATCTACCAACACCGGTTTCGAAGTTCATCGACCGATAGTTCATGTCTTCAACTCTGTGTGAGAGTTTACTGTCTTGAGTGGTAGGTTATTGGTATCCAGCAGAACTAAGTCACCGATGTTAAAGGTGAAGCTTGTTCTTTTAGAATCGTAATACTTCTTTTGCCTTTCCTGGGCTTGTTCTAGGTTTTCACGTGCCTTACGCACTAAATCTTGACGATCTTTGGCGAACTTTGAGGCAAACTCTGAAATGGGTTGTGGATCCAGACCATCGTAGTCTCTGTATTCGTGAGAAATCAGATTGGATACTTTTCTTCCGGTATCGATCTTAAACGGGGTGAGCTTAGTAGACGTGTTTACCGAGGTGGCGTGCGCGTACTCTACAGCTTGGCCCAATTATCTCCACTGTACCATACCAGACAGCGTAAAGCGTCTTCTAAAACCAAGTTTTGGCGTTCTGTTTGCCCATCTGTTTGCGCCCTATGAGCGGTCGTCATGCTTAGTTTGACACCCATTATATTCATGAGACATTTCCAGAAATTTGCTGTGAACTTCGGATCTCTATCGCTGATAATAACCTTCGGCAGTCCGTGATGACGGACTACGGCATCGAAAAATAACTTTGCGGTGTCTTTCGAATCTGCCGTCATATGCGTTGGTGCATAAATCAGTCTTTTTGACGACTTGTCTACGATGACACCAATAGCGTCATACCCTTCCGACACGGGAAGTCCAGTAATAAAGTCCATTGACACTACTTCTCAGCATTTCTCCGGAATGGGGATAGGAATCATTAATCCTTCCTTTCGCTGGCTGTTTAACTTCCATCGAGCACATGTTTCACATGTATCGACATACTTTTGCACTATCTCAAGTATCTTCGGCCAGTAGTACCATTGCTTCAACTTCATGTAAGTGATGCGCACTCCAGGATGTGCTGCTGTAGCTGCGTCATGAAACTCGTATAAAATCTTTGTATTTAGTTTCGGCAAGTCTGGAATGCACATTTGTTGCATTGCATCATCTTGTTTCAGGTATAAGGCCTTTGTCGATAATGAAATTGTCATTCGAGTGTTCGTTATTCCAAATATTTTCAAAAAACTTGTCTTTGCGATATCCTTGCTGAATCGCTTTTCGCACTTCGTCGCTGAGATGTGCACGCACAACGTGAAACTCGCGTTGTGGATTTGCTCCTGAGCGACCCCTATCGGACGACTCCCCCCCCCGCAACTCCACATCGTTGATTAAGAGATGGGAGACATCCACCGGAATGTACTGAATGAGGGCAGAGTGAACCATGTGTCTATCCAAAAGATTGAAGTCTTGATTGCAGTCGTCGACACAGTCATAGACGACTACGGCATATCGGGAGCTTGCACAGTGGATTCGTCGGAATTCTCTCCAGACACTGCTGGACGAGACAATGCGTCAGCCACGACATTGGTCCGTCCTTTAACATGATGTAAGACAAAGTCAAACTGGGAAAAGAATGTCAACATACGTGCCATCATGGGAGACCCTTTGGACGATGGAGCATCCACTTGCACGCAGAATTGTCGCTATAGACTGAAAAATGTCTTTCATGGAGATACGAACGCCATTTTTCTAACGCAATCTTGATGGCCAACAGATCCTACTCGTGCGCTGGCCATTTAATTTCATGGGGGCCCAAATGTTTTGAATAAAACCCAATGGCGTGGTCGTTGTCGTTGATACGTTGCGAAAGAACACCACCCATGCAAAACCCAGAAGCTTCCGTTGTTAGATGAACGGGTGGGTAAAGTCCTGCAACTTCAAAGTCGGTGACTGTTGAATTGCGAGTTTAATGCGTTAAACGCTTTTTGCTGATCATCCCCCAGCTCCATTGAGTATCTTGCTTGGTTAAATCTCTAAGCGGACGTGATATCCTTGTAAAATTGCAGATAAATCGACGGTAATACCCAGCTAGTCCCAGAAAACTTAGCAACTCCTTGCGACACGTCGGTGCTTGGAACGTTGCGATAGCATCTGTCTTCTATGGGTCGACGCGCAGACCGTCTTCGGAAGCCATGAGCCCCAAGAATGTGATTTCCGTGCGACCAAATGCATATTTAGAGAGTCGAGCGTAAAGGTTCTCCTTGCGCAACACTTCGCATACCGCGCGAACGTGACTAACGTGGTCCTCCATTGTACGAGAGAAGATACAAATGTCGTCGAGATACACGACAACAAATGTTCCTAGCTTATTGAACAACGTGTTCGCATAAGACGTGACTGGACACCAGGCATTCCCGATAAAACCATGGATGCAACACACCATTGATACGTTTCTTTTTGGGTTCGGAAGCCGTATACGGCTTGATGGTAACATTACCATTTGATGATATCCTTGTGCATGATCGAGAAGCGAGAAATACTTGCATCCAACCATGCGGTCGAATAGTTCTTCGATCAATGGCAAAGGAATTTTTGCCACGACTGACATGCTATGGACATAGCGGTAGTCAATCACCCATCGAATGGGGATCTTCGAATTTCCGCTTCGTAGCCATTCGGCGCGTTTCTGAAACTTTCCGGTTACCGGGTCTTTCTTTGGAATCCCAAAAATCTTAGAGACCCAAGGAGAGTCGGATACTTCAATCCATCCTTTCCGTATATTCTTTTCTACAAATTGTTGCAGGGCGTCCTGCTCAACCTTCGAAAGACGGAAGGGAGCACGGGATATCGGAATCGCATCAGGCTATATTTGCAACTCGAAGTTAACTGATCGCGTTGGAGGCATTTCATTCGGGAGTTGTTCTGGAAATACGTCCTTGTACTCGCCCAGAACAGGCTTCAACTCCTGCGGTATGTCCGATTGTTCACGTTTGTCACTTTTAAGTGATATATCTCATCATAGGCTCCAATTTTCAGCTTCTCTTGGAACGTCGGACCATCTACACCTGCGAACTTCGTGTTGTCTGCAACTTCAGTCTGTTGCGTACGCCAATCAATCTGTGGATTATACTTGGTGAACCATGGTTGACCAACTATCACGTCATGTGTATCCGGTAGGTCCCATTCTGTGAGCTGCATCTTTGGGAACTCCATACCTTCGATACGAATGGTATCTTCCACTCTCTTTGTGGGCTGACTCGATGTCCACGCTCCATCAAAACGACGTGCTTGTACCTTTTGTGCGCTTAGCACTTTTGTTTCCAAACCGGATTTGATTAGGTTTGTTGACGCGCCAGAGTCAATTAAAATCTTGACTGATTTGTCTCCAATGAACCATTACGCACTAGTAGTCGACTCTGCGCTGGCACGTCCAAACTAGAGCTACTAGAGCTGCTTGACTCTAAGCTAATAGGTTTTCTCTTGGCCTTCTGTTGGACCTTAACGGCATTGATCGTGACACGATCGTAAACAACTGTTTCCTGTTCCTTATCACGGTTGTCTATAATGTTGACATGCTGACGATTTATATGCCTCTGATTACTTTGGCCTGAACGTTGTTCTTCAACAAAGTCGAACGTGAATTCGTTCCTGCTGACTTACAAGAGCGCCTACGCAAAGATATGAACAATCTGACAGAGCGCGATTGCAAAGATCTCCCGATTTGTATGCCTCTGATTACTCTGGCCTGAACGTTGTTTCCTCTATCATTACGTGTTCGTTGATTATTACACTATGCGGAGCGGTGATTCGGTCTACCGTACTTAAAGCACAAATTTTGGCGGCGGCATTCGTCGCGAGACGGAATCTGCATGTTGCTGATGTCCATGGGTTTTGGATCATTGTTCGATCGATATCGACTACTGTTTTCGTACGACCTAAACCTTGGTCTATCGTGCGAGTTTCCTCGGGGGTATCGCTGCGGACCGGAGCGGTCAAAGACCAACGCAACCGTAATATCTTCGGACACCGTTGTACGGCGACGGTATTGAACCTCCTCTCGCGTACGACCTGTAAGCTCAAGCTCACGTAGGAGTACATGATCTGGTCCAGCTCGCTCATTTCACGGACTTGCGTGACTATGTGTCGAAACTTGCCCACATAATCAGGGGGATCTTTGCAATCGCGCTCTGTCAGATTGTTCATATCTTCGCGTAGGCGCTCTTGTAAGTCAGCAGGAACGAATTACGTTCGACTTTGCTGAAGAAATCGTCCACGTTTGTGATGTACGGTTTTGCATCACGTACCACTGAGCAACGCCTTGCTTCAGTGTTCCACCTAAGACGGCAAGTGTCCTTTGTGAAAGCTCTCGGCTTTTCCAGTCCACTCCTCTTGCGAAGAAGTACTGCTCCACTTGCTCCTTGTAGAGTTGGAATGATTTGTTTAATCTATTTCCATACGTCGGAAGCTTCACACCCTCCAGCTTGATTTCCGATAGCTGTCGGGACTTATGAAGTTCCTCAAGTAACTGCGCTTGTTTCTCCATGGTCGCAACCATAGAGAGCAGCAGCTGTGCATGCTGTTCGAAGGTCATCGGGGTGGACATTATGCAACTAAAGTAGTTATTAACTGATTGAGTGAGATAAACGCTTAGTTACAAGTAGGTGGTTGATCTGGACTCTTCTTTTCTAGGATGCTTCTCTTGGCAACCTTCGGTCCGGGTTTCAAGGACGTTTTCTACTTTGGGGTCGGTTGTTGGCGGGCGGGTATTACTTGTACCCCGGCGGCCCAGAATAAGGGACTCGGGCGGTTAAGCTCTTGTGCGGGATGCTTACGCGGCTGACGGGTCTTGAACCGAAGTGCTGACCTTCCGTTAACCAAACTGACTTATTACCGAAACGAGACGATTTATAGCCAACTAAGACAACGATCTCACTAACGGCGACAGTACTATTGACCCGGTAGGACTTACAGCCAATGAAATAGGAGTCCCTGCCCTCAAAAAGATTGGGACTACGAATGGGCTCTCCTAATCATTGCTCTTGAGTGGCGACGGCGCTGCGGGGACGGCGAGCCGGCGAGGACGGCGATGCTGCGTGGACGGCAAGCACGGCGAGGACGGTGGTGCTGCGGGGACGGCAAGCACGGCGAGGACGGTGATGCTGCAGGCGGCGGTGGTGCGGATACAAAAGGTGCTACAAGATGTGGAGACTTGAGCTTTACTTGGTATATTTAAAACTAAAAAGCATTAGGTCCTTTGTGGTGGAGCCGATTTCCAAATCCATGACAGAAGTCTTGGGTGGAATCCGGATACCCATTGGCCCGGACGACCAACTATCGGAGGGGGTACTCCGTTGATCCTGATCAGCATCAGAATCAGATGAATCACCATTTTGTGACTGATCTGATCCTCCCGGTCATCTGGCCGGTCGTCATGCGGGTCAGGATCTATGTTTATCTTCATCTCACCTTGTGTACCCGTTGATCGGGGGTGGTTACACTCACTTAGGTGGACTCGGTGACGAAAACGATGATCTTGATCAGGTCGGAGGGGATGACCTTCTCGAGACGGGGGTGTCCTCGGGTGGAAATCTTCACCGGAGAACGGGTTGGGGTCGATACTTAATCAGTATCTAGGCACTGATCGGGAAAGTTCGTCCGATCAGGCCAGCCAATGAGAGAGAGATAATAAGAAACCAAGAAAACGCGATCAAACCACGATCTTCCACAGTTATCCACAGACGTTATCTCCACAAAACCTTTTCCAATATTAATGACGTGTTCCAAACACGTGTGCGTTGAGGGTGAGGTTTGATCACCTAAACAAACCCGTCGGGGGTCTTCCGGTAAGCCAAAATGCGTCTAAGCGCGTCTTAACCGGGAAATAGTTTGAGCAAGAGGGGACTAGTTAACCCTGTGCTCCCAATGACCGCAACACGTGGCGGAGCGACTCTTTGCTTAGGGGGAAAATCAAAACCTGTTATTATATATGCAATGTCCTATACCTAGTGTACCATACACCAACTCATGTATACTTCGACCCTGTTCGCTTCGTCGCACGGTTGCATAGCAAACCTTACCCATCCTGGCTGCACCTTCAAGCTGATCTGTACCACTTTTGCCCTGATCACGGTCGGACTTCTATAACGATCTTCAACCATCCCGATCTTTCGATAAACAACTTGGAAACCACTTGAGATCTGCCCCTCTGACACTTGTTCACTTCATATTTACCCCGACTTGACTGAGAACCTCACTTGCCTTTGCGTCTGGACGCCGGTTTGAGGCTGATCAGCCCCGATCATGATCGGCATAGCGATCAGCCGAGTGATCGGGTAGTGATCAGGGCGATCAGCCCTAGATCACTTCG